>CAKNYM010044454.1:32312-104917 GCA_932195095.1 Andricus curvator | reverse complement strand
AGAACCATGATCGTAGCTTCCGGAGCCTACAACTTCTCACATATATGGAAATTTATAGTGGCTTTTTTTAGATACCCTACGTCTGATTTGCAAAAGGAAATTTGTAGAAAAATAATAATTCTCACTTCGAATATTAAATTTTCGAAAGTGACAAAATTTAATTTTGACTACCCGAACAGAAAATGCCCGTAAATAATTCTGAGTTATAATTCGTGTTGGAAGAGAACATTTTGATGACGATCATAAGATAGATTATACAATTCATTAAAGAACTCGAATATTAATTAGTTAAATTTGTAATAAAATTCTCCACTGATAAATTAATTAGTTTTTCCTCTAATCAGAAATGATGAGGATAGTTTCTACTCTCATCTTATCCTTGGTGGTCATCTTCAATTCTATTGGTGAATATGATATATCTATAATTTTAAGTACATTTTTTCAAGCTATGAGAAAAGCAGAATTTGTACGATTCAATCTACATTCGGTTGCAATTTCTATTTTCTTTAAGGCTTCATTTGAATTTATACGAAATGAGTACGAATATAATCTCAATTTATTCCGGGAGAATCCAGAATATGTGTGTTATAGAAAATGAAATGCGAAAATTGCCCCTATTGTTACGAAATTCCTACCATATGTGCGCGTGAACATACGGTACACTCCTGAGGCCTTATCCACAAATGATGTAAAACAATCTTTCAACCTAGAATTTTTACAGTCAATAGTGGAGCCATATTTTGTGACCCTATTGTTCCCCTATTTTCTTGGAAAAACACTCTGAGTACCCAGTTTTGAGAGCTAGAATTTGGGGCTGGTAAGTCTAATATTTAAATATTTTCAATTATTCTTGATTCCTTGTTGAAGATTATAATTTACGAGTCAGGGATATTAATTCAACTTGGCACCGTCAGAAATTGTTCCTTTTTCTGAGAAAATGACCTCTGATTTATTTCAGAATTGAAACAACATATTTCGAATATTAATGTAGTGGAGGCCTTTTCCGGGTTTTTAAATGTTGTTATGTAAATATTGCTGACATGTTTCGACTCGGATCCAAGTCCGTTTCAAGTCGTAGTTCTTGTTATTGGTGTTTCCGACGGGCCAACCCATCTACCTGAATCCCGAATGGGTTACTATTATTATAAACAAACTCTGAGAAGTACCGGTGAACGAAAACAATGTGATTAATTTATTATTATTATTAGTTCTGGGATGATACCTTAGCAGCCCCTGACGCTTGGGTAATCCCGTTGCGTCCCCTTGTAAGCCTAAGCATGACCTAATAGCCTTCTCCATAGGGAGAGGACCGCAGCCACGCTATTGGCCGATATCTCCAACTCACTGATAAAATAATTACCCGTGAGTGTTAGACGTTTCCCCGCAATCGCAGGGCAGTAACAAAGGATGTCAGTACATGTCTCATTAGCCTTTCCGTACGGACGACAGAGGGGACTTTCTGCAAGCCCTATCTTATGTCTGTGATATCCTAACTTCCCATGTCCTATGAATAGTTCTGTTAGGACTTTAATTTCATTCCTCCCGAGTTTGAGTATTTCCCTAGCTCGGTTGGAGTTAAGCTTTGAGCCCAAGAGTGTTTTGGCCTGTCTGCAACCAGAAACCATGTCCCACTCATTCTGATGTTCCTCAGTCAGCCAACTGTTAATTACTTCAGTGACTAACCTGCTGAAAATACCTACCACTGGCTCGGGTCCAGTAAAATTTCTTCCTGCTGCTAGCTTGGCTAGCCTATCCGATATCTCATTGCCCTTGATACCACTGTGTCCAGGTATCCATAGCAGAGTGACTCGGTTTTCGGTCGCTAACGTATTTAGTGCTTCAGAGCATTCCAATACTAATAGCGACGTAGTCGTTGTTCCATTCAAGGCCAGTATAGCAGCCCTGCTGTCTGAGCAGATACGGATGTTCCTCTTATTGCCGTACTCCCTTGCCTTATAGGCACACTGGAGTATGGCCATAATCTCAGATTGTAGAACTGTGGCGTAGGACCCCATCTCAATTGTGAAGCCCATTCCATTCCTTCTAAGATAGACGCCGGCTTCTGCCTTCTCCTCGTCCCTAGAGCCATCTGTAAACCAGTTGTCTCCATCACAGGGCAGGTATGCGTCGCCGTAAACCCATTCCTCCTTCGTGGATAGGGTAACTCTATACTTCTTGTCGAACAGGTGGTGAGTGAGCATTTTGTCCCTGGGCATGTTCAGGGTTGGCCTTCTCGCGATGTCGACTAGGATCTTCACTGCTGTCGAGATCCTTCTGTAAGTAAGTAAATAAGTATACCATTAGGCCATTTTCCTTTCAGGGTAGGCGTGACACTACCCGATTCGGGTAGTGTTTCTAGGTGGATAGTTTCTTGTAGTAAATAACTACTACAAGTGTGGGCTCACTACACCCTCGGTGGGCCAACAGCACGCAGTATTCTCGAATGGTCACTCATCCAAGTACTAACTGCGCCCAACGCTGCTTAACTTCAGTAATCTGACGAGAACTGGTTTTTTCAGCGTGGTATTGCCGTTGGCAATTCTGTAATTCACCAAATTTAGCCTCCAGGCCGCCTTCGCAGCTACGGCCTTCATGGTAAGATGGAGTGGCTCTAAGCCTATTAGTGCCCCCAGTTCCATCGTGGGTGTCGACTTCGAAGCTCCAGTGGCGCCTCTCAAAATCAGTCCCCTGATCCTTTCCAGTCGAGACTTCACAGTGGACAGCTCAACCCTGCTCCACCAGACTACCGCCGCATAGGTTAACCTGGGTCGCAAGATCGCTGTGTGAATCCACATAAGTGTCTCCGGTTCCAGGCCCCAGCTTTTCCCTATGGCTCTCCAACAGAGCCATAGGGTCGCTACTAGCTTCTTGCGCTTGTTTTCCATGTGCTCATTCCATGACAGCTTCTTATCCAGAATTACTCCTAGATATTTGGCTCGTCCTTTGACTTCCAGTTGTTTTCCTTCAAGTTTCAGTGTACTCGTAGTTCCCCACTTGTACCTTCTGGTGAAAACAACCGAATCTGTCTTACTCGGATTAACCGACAATCCAGTTTTCTTGCACCATGAGTCTACTATCATCAGTGCTTGCTGCATTACTCCGAAGAGCACATCCAGATGCTGACCGCACACGATAATTAATATATCGTCCGCATAGCCCATGACGTGAAGACTCGAGAGTAGATGAAGCAATTCATCCACTGCCAGGCACCACAACAAGGGCTATAAAACTCTCCCCTGCGTACATCCCGAGTCAATGGTTCCATTCGGAGTGACATCATCCTTAGTCATGGTCAGATTCCCGTTGGCCAACGTGTGGCACGTCCATTCCACGACTGCCGTAGGCATACCATGTGCAATCATGGCCGCCCTGATCATCTCTCTATAGGTGTCATTGAGGGCTTCTTCGATGTCCATAAAGGTTTTAATCGCAAGGCCTTTCTCTTTCAGTTGACCTTCAATTAGGTTTCAATTAGGGCCGTCTCCGTCGAGTGACCAGCCCTATAGGCGTGTTTCTCCTTATGGAGCGGTCTGCTTGACAAGACCTTATCGCGGATATATCTATCCACAAGTCTTTCCACTGTTTTTAATAGGAAAGAAGTTAGGCTGATGAGCCGGACATCTTTGGGTCAAGTATAACCGATCCTACCTGCCTTCGAAATGAAGACTACTCTCCTACACCTCCAAGCCGTCGGGACATATCTCAACGTCAAACTAGCCCTAGTAAGTCTCACTAGCGGCCCTATGTTGATCTCTCCCGCCCTCTGTAAGAGGGCTGGATATATGTCAACCGGGCTAGGAGACTTTTAAGGACTGAAGGATTTCAGGGCCCACCTGACCTTGGCAGGGGTGACGCTCTCGTTGGCCAGTCGTCGTTTGAGGCCCTGTTGGGCCACAGGTGACTTTGCTCGCCTCTGAGTTGTCGTCCCCCCTCCTCCAGCCCTTCAAAAGCCTGGAAAATGCTCCCTGATCAGATGGGCCAAGGTATCCCCGTCCGACTCTAAGTATCCCTCTCTGGGCAATTTTAGAGTTGCGAAAATAGCGTCCGGATTTCGAGAAAGCAGCCTGTCCAGTCTAGCCGCCTCAGCTCCCTCCTCGATGTCCGTGCAAAAGTTGGTCCAGCTCTCCTGATTTGCCTTACCTCTCTCTGGTTACCCTGCGAAGCTCTTCCAGTTTCCCATACCAACAGTATGTCTCCCCAGCATTTCGGACGCTTGTAGGTCGACAATTACCTTCATAAGAAGCTTTGATGGCTTCCGTGAAAGTTTTGGCTGCCATCTCCAGGGTGTCCACGTATCGAATTGACTGATCCCAGTCCGTTCTTCTTTGATTTCTGACCCATTTGGGGCCAGCGGGTACAACGGCTTCCAACACGAACTCTATTTGTGAGTGATCTGAGAGAGAGGGTTCGTCTGAAACCCTCCACTTATTGATACTATTCCTAAGATACTGGTGCAGAGAGTGATGTCAATGACTTCTTCCCTGACCGAATGACGGAACGTCGGGGTGTGATTAGGTATTCCAGTAGGTCATGACCACTTGAGTTGACGTCCGTGCTACCCCACAAAGTATCCACATTGGGAGTCTGTAACCCATATGTCGCGCGTCCCGAGGTGGCGGATAGGGGAATGCTCGCTAGATATAGAGGGTAGGGCGGAAATGAAATACGCCTCGCGGGCCAAACAGACTGGGTGAAGGACACACCGAGAAAAAACCATCGATTGTTTCCTGCTGTGGCCCACTGGGAGTGCTTCGAACCACGTCTGCCTAAACCGCTGACGTGGCGAGGGGTTGATGTGTGCTTGCACTGCTGATGTGTCAGCCGCAGCATGAGATCAGAAGCCAGCCCCTTCGGGCCTTGATCAGGGAGTGCGTGGCGGCTGCAGAGGTCGGAATCTGCAGTGCCCCGGGCAAGTTCCAGTCCGTCCGTGTTTTCCGGGACTGGTTTAACGAAGGCTGGGCCCCAGGGAACCTAGGGTAGGACTTAGGTCCGAGGGTATACCTGTTTCCAGCTATTTCAGCCCGCCTCTCCACGCACAATGTGCTCAAGGAAATGCGGTCCCTGTTGGCTATCATGGCCAAAGCGGCCGAAAAGCGAAGAAATGTCAACACGAATATAAAGATGGTATCCCAAAGTTGATAGAAGCTATAGAAGCGATTCAAGAGGAGCGATAGCCGATGGAGACTGCGCAAGTTCGCATGCTAACTATAGCAAAGCAAAAGATGCAAAGAAGTCACATCACACCGAGGCTAATAATAAAATTCAGAGAAATAGAAAGAAGACATCTAGAGTGAGAACAGATGCTATCATCATTAAACCTGCGGAAGGGAAGACCTATGCACAGGTCCTAGGGGAAATCCGGGGGAATGTTAAACTGGAGAATACCAATACTGTTGTAAAGTCTATCCGTCATGGAAGAGCTCGATTTGTACTGCTGGAGCTGGGCGAAGGCTCCAAAAATCAGAACAACTTTACAGATGCCCTTAAAAGTGCGCTGGGAGATCAGGGCACGGTCGTAAATAAGGCGCCACGGACAAATCTAGAGATCAGAGATCTGGACAGCCTAACAACAGAAGAAGAAGTCAGAGAGGCAATAATACGGGATCTACAGGAACTCACATGAGAGCTCAAGGTCAACTTGACAGAGCTGAATAGCAGAGGTCAAATGATGGCGATAACGGAAGTCAACGAGCAGGCAGCTGTCGAACTACTCCAAAGTGCGCGCATTAAGGGGTCTGTCTAGTAACTTACTTTTGAAAAATCGATTTTTTTTTTACTTATTTCGAAAGTAAATATATTAAGAAATATTGTGTGAAAATTTTAGAACGATCCGAGACATCTAACATTGTTTTTGTTTGCTTCAAAGGTAGGTACCTCTAACGCGCTGACCGTGCGCCGTCCCAACCGCTTACCTGCTATTGTTGTCTCTCGCAGCTGCTCTCTTTTATAATCCTCTTATATATATATTTATATGTAGATATCCTAAAGGCCGTATATATTTCGTTGTTTGGATCTACTAAATGTATATACCTGCTTTTGGAGCGAAAATATTCAGTTCTGTTTGTAGATTCGTTAGAGCAACATCTCTCTACGTGAGATTGTCGTATTTTTGCAATGGATAAGAAAGGCAAACATCAAACTGAATCCTGGCGACGTGCAGGAAGCAAGCCAAAAAAGCGTGGTTTACGTGGAGATCGGAGCAGGAGTAATACAAGTGCATCAGCAAAAAAGCTAAAAGAGTCGAAGGACGACAGTTTTGATGTACGTGTAAAAAAAGATACAGGCTACAGTATTATACAGTTTTTTTTCGTGTTTAGTCTTCTAGAACAATATTTATCGTGTAAAGTGTGTGGAGGTGATGTGTCTTTTTCGAAATTTGGACAGAAAGGTTTTGGTTTTAAGATACATCTTGAATGTAAGTGCGGAGAAAAATTGATCGAATCATGTTCGATGATAAATAATGGTTTTGAAATAAATCGTCGGCTTGTGTTTGTGTTTCGATTACTTGGTGTAGGACTGCAAGGTGTAAATTTATTTTGTGGACTTATGGAAATGGGCACAGGATTAAATAAAGCCGCTTATTATTCAATTGTCGAAACCATTAAAACTGCCGTAAAAGCCGTATTCGATGTAGTCAGACGAAAAGCTATCAATGAAGAAAAAAAGTTGAATGCTGAAGCAGGAAATGGCGAAGATTTAACAGTTTCCGGAGATGGTTCCTGGGCAAAAAGAGGCTTCAGTTCTCTTATTGGCCTTGTAACTTTAATCGGCAAGTAAAGTAAAAAAATTCTTGATGCAGTTGTGTTGTCTAGCTACTGTAAAGCGTGCGAATTCTGGAAAAAGAGGGAAGATAATATTGGTTTTGCTGCTTGGTATGAAAAACACAAGGAAAATTGTGACGCTAATCATGAAGGTAGCTCCGGTAAAATGGAGGTCAGTGGAATTGTAAAAATGTTCATGAGATCATTGGAAAAGTACGCAGTCCGCTACGGTTTTTATATTGGTGATGGAGACTCCAAAACTTTCAAAATGCTGCTTGAAACATTTCCGTATGGAGAAAACGTTACGGTAAAAAAGTTAGAATGCGTGTTGCACGTAGCAAAAAGAATATTCAAGCGTGCTAGCGAAGCAAAAAAAAATCTTACACAACGAAGAAAAGCCGAAACTGCTAAAAAGAAAGCCGAGGAAAAACAGACCGAGGAAGTCAAAAAAACTTCTTCGAAACAAAAAACCGCTGCCAAGAAGAGGAAAACTGACAGTGTTCCTAAAGTTAAAACTGCTGATTTGACGATCAAGCTAATGAAGGAATTGTCTACTAATTATGGATTAGCAGTTCAAAGAAACAAGGACTCAGTCGAAGGAATGCGCAACGAAATTTGGGCTGGATTTTACCATAAAATTTCGACCGACTCAAAGCCTCAACATCAGTACTGTCCAGCTGGAGAATCGAGCTGGTGCAAATATCGGAAAGCAGAAGCAAAGCAGACACTGAAAGATTTCAGGCACCCACCTGCCCTTTCTGAAGACGTTCAAGAAGTGCTGAAGCCGATCTACGAAGATCTGACCAAACACGAATTGCTTGAGAGGTGCTTAGGAGGCAACACGCAAAACAGCAATGAGAGTTTCAACGCTACTGTGTGGAGTATGGCACCGAAACACACTTTCTCTGGCAAAAAAATTGTTAAAATTGCGTGCCTTATAGCAGCCTGTGTTTTCAATGAAGGCTTCAGCACAGTATTGAAAATTATGGAAACGATGCACGTTGGAATCGGCGAAACTGCAGTCGCATATGCCGCGACGCGCGACCGCCAGCGTATCCAAGTAGGCAACCGTCGTTCATCGGAAGCTTCCAAGGAGGGCAGAACGAAGCTGAGACAGGAAAGATTGAAAGAAAGTCAAATCTTCGAACAATCTGAAGGTATTTTGTACGGTCCAGGCATCGCGGACTAGGTGTAAGTAATTTTTTTAAAGAATTGTATGTAAAAAAAACTTTAAACGCGTTTTTCTCGAAACAACGTTTTTACTCGCCTTGTTGATAAAATTTTCGAAACTACTCCCCTATAAATTTTTTTTAAAAATTTTTATTTTTACTATATTTTTTTTTCGAAAATCGGCGAAAAAAAAACGGTTTTTTGAAAATTTTTCGTTTTTTCTTCACTACTTCTTTATTTTTTTAAATAATTGAATAAAATTCATAGGGGACATAGCCATTGTCATACCGAACCTAAAGCACTTTGTATTTTTTGTTTCAGACAACACAGCTCCGAGATTTTATCAACAAGGCGGACCTACCTACTTTTCGAGGTGTTGCGTTTGGTTGACGTTTTTGGTTATAATACATGTAAAAAATAAAAGAAAAAAATTTTTTTATGTATTTGAAGAGTGTATTTACTCAGCCTAATAACTTTTATATCATTACCTTTATCCAGTATCCCAAGAAATAATCACGAAAATCGCGTTTTTTTCGGTGCGAGTTACTAGACAGACCCCTTAAGATCGGATGGGTTAACTGTCGTGTAAGAAGAAGAACTATGGTCACACGCTGTTTCAGGTGTCTGGGCTATGGTCACCAGGCACGGGAATGCAAAGGACCTGATAGAAAGGACCAGTGATATAAATGCGGAAAGACTGATCATAAGGGCGCTGCGTGCGAATCTAATGCACAACGCGTGTTATGTACAGACCTTAACGTGGAACTAGATGAACGGGGCCATATCCCAGGGTCAGGAAAATGCCAGGCATTCAAGGAAGCTCTTAACCGAGCACGAAGAACCAAGAGATCATGATTAGCATCCTTCAAGGGAATATGCATAGAAGCAGAACGGCGGATGACCTTTTAACACATATTAAATATGAGAAGAAGGCCGATCTGCTGCTACTTTCTGAGCAGTACCAAGACAAGGAAGTACCAACATGGTTTGCAGACAGAACTGGAACTGCTGGTATTTGGGTAACGAATGCGCAGAAAGTGCCAGTTGAAAAACATGGTGCTGGAGAAGGTTTTGTCTGGATAAGGAGTAAAAAGATTGCATACTTTAGCTGCTACTTTACGCCAAATGAACGCACTAAGGATTTCCAAGCTAAACTTAATAGATTAGAGGACGAAATTCAAATGATGGAGGACAACGTAGTGCTGGTAGGCGATTTCAATGCTAAGGCACTCGAATGGGGAATGCCAATCCCAGACAACAGAGGAAAGAGAATCGTTGAAATGACATCCGGGTTGGGACTCATTGCCTTAAACACTGGTACCACAACGATTCATAGCGGACTGGAAGGTCATCGAAGATTATACGGGTAGTGATCATCAGTATATATTTCTTTCCAGATGAAAAAGGACCAAAGATTGAAGGAACTGCACGCCCCAAATCTGCCTAGATGGAACTTATCCAAACTAGTTGAAGAAAGGTTCAGAAGAGCGATCTTGCACCCCCATCTAATGGGCATACGAACATGTTGCGACCCTAGAGGCAGAGATGAGGCTGAAAACATGATAAAGAAAACATGCTTCTTATTCATCGAGCCTGCAACGCTGCTATGCCAAAAAAGAAAAGAGGATACACCTCAAGACCAGCATATTGGTGGTCGCAGGAAATAACAGAATTAAGGACAAACTGTTTACATTTAAGGCGGAAAGCACAAAGAGCAAGGAGAAGGAAACCTGCAGGAATGACTGTTAGAAAATCCGAATTCTCGCAAGCCAAGAAAATGCTTCGAGACACCATTGAGCAGAGTAAACGTTCAGGATGGAAAACTCTCAAAAAAGAGGTAGATAACGATCCATGGGGCTTGGGCTATAGAATAGTCACCAAGAAACTAGGTTTTTTTAAAATCAACTGGAGCAAAAGAACCGGGTGTCATGGAACAGATTGTTGATACGCTATTCCACAGCATAAAATAACGGATTATGCAGAAGATATCATAGATTCAGAAATCCCAATATTCAGCGAGGAAGAACTCCGAGACGCCCTGAAGTCCCTGCAAAATAAGAAGGCGCAAGGTTCAGACGGAATTCCTACTCTTCCTAATCTTCCCCTCCTTTTTTATTATCTAAACTTTCGATTTCCTTTCGAAGCTTTTCCCTTTAATACGAAGGCCCGCTTCCTCCTATCCTCACACTAAAGTCCCCCACCCTGGTACTACTATACCCTCCTCTCTTTTGCGTAGCAAGTCTTCCACCCTTTCCATCCCATGCTTATTGTATTATTTATTATTAGTATCGAGTTGAGACCGTAACAGCCCCTGACGCTTGTGTAATCCCGTTGCGTCCATTTGTGAGCCTAAGCATAACCCCATAGCCCTCTCCATAGGGAGAGGACCGCAGCCACGCTGTTGGCTGATATCTCTGAATCACTGATGCAATAATTGCCTCTGAGTGTTAGACGTTTCCCGCAACCGCAGCGCAGTGACAAAGGATATGAGTAGATGTCTAATTATCTTTTCCGCACAGACGACAGAGAGGACTTTCTGCAAGCCCTATCTTATATCTGTGATATCCTAGGTTCCCATGTCCTATAAACATTTCTGTTAGGACTTTTATTTCGTTTCACCCGAGCTTGAGTATTTCCTTTGCTCGGTTAGAGTTAGACTTTGAGCCCAAGAGTGTTTTGGCCTGTCTGCAACCAGAGACCAAATCCCACTCGTTCTGATGTTCCTCAGTCAGCCAACTGTTGATTTCTTCAATGACTGACCTGCTGGAAATACCTAGAACTGGCTCAGGTCCAGTAAAATTTCTTCCATAGCAGAGTGACTTGGTTATCCGTCGCTAACATATTTAGTGCTTCAAAGCATTCCCATACTAATAGCGACGTTGTCGTTGTTCCATTTAAGGCAAATATAGCAGCCCTGCTGTCTGAGCAGGTACGAATGTTCCTTTTATTGTCATACTCTTTTGTCTTGTAGGCGCACTGGACTATGGCCATAATTTCAGATTGTAGAACTTTGGCGTAAGACCCCATCTCGATTGTGAAGCCCATTCCATTCCTTCTACGATTTACGCCGGCTCCTGCATTCTCCTCGTTCCTGAAGTTATCTGCTAACCAGTTGTCTCTTCATTGGTGGCGAGTGACCATTTTGTCCCTGGGCATGTTCAGGGTGGGCCTCCTCGCGATGTCGAATGGGATATTTACTGCTGATCCTTATTGTATACTGTCACAAAAATTACACGTTACCTCTCCTATCTTTACTGATCTAGTGTGCACGCCCTCCCCATGTTCACCTCCATGAACTTCTTCCCCCAATCCATCCCGAACCCCGTTATGATTTTCCCACTAGCCATTTCTCTCTCCTTCACTCTGATAGCCAACTGGAGCCTACACGTATGCCCCTTCGGCAGCTTTGGCTCTATTCTTTCCCATTCCTTACTCTCTACCCACTTTTCTACCAGTCCCACAACATCAAATTCCTAGATATGCCTCCAAAAATCCTGATGTTTCTTCTTAACCTCTACTACGTTCCAGTACAGCATCTTGACTGATGCTCGACCCTGCTTTACCCACGCTACCCTACTTCCTACTAAACAAATTTCGCTACACTTCCTTCAACAGCTCTTTCTCCTCGTCCCACACCCACATTTTCTTATCTAATTTTATTTTTCGATACCTTACCTTTGATACTTTCGCTTCACACTTCTCCCTTCTAGCCCTGCCGTTCAGCATTCTCTGGACCTCTCTATCCTTCCTCGTCGAATCGTGATCGATGAAAACCCCCTAATCCTTTATTCTATTTTTATTTCGCTTCACCCCCAACTTCTCTACCCAGTTATCCAATTTCACAACCGACACTTCCTTCTTCTTTCTCTCCTCCAGTCTAACTTTTCTTACTGTGCCTTCAACCTACCCCACGCTCTGTATCAGTGCTTCCACACCCTGCCTTTCTTCCCCGCTCTTAAGCTTTAAACCTCTTATCACAATATTATTTCTTCTTTCTGCCTTCTCTTGTCTCTCCATTCTCAACTCCATTGCCCTCATTCTTTCCCTATATGCCCTCTCCTCCTTTTCATTGCTACACATTCCCACTTTCTCTTCTATCATATTCTCTACGCACTCCCAAATACCTTTCTTCTTGTCCTGCCACCCTGCTACCTACTTCCATTTCCGTCCTGCCCTCCACCTTCTCAAGCCTTTTTCCCGGCCTTTCCTTCCACACCCTAATCTCCTCTTCCATCTGCTTCATCTTAACTTCTTTTTCCTTTCTCACCGACACAAGTTCCCTCTCTAATCCTTCTACCTTCTTTCTCAGCCCCTTCACCTCCTTTTTGCATTTCTCATCTCTGATCCTTGAGTTCTCCCTCACAGTTTCAATCTGCTCCTCAGTCCACCTTACGTCTTCGCTCAGTCCCCTGATCTCGCCTATTAGCATCCGAAGAGCCTCCTTCTCCGACTGCCTCTTCATTTTTTTTAGGGTGACCTACGTGATCTTCTACTTTTCTTAAATGGACTCTCTACGGCGCTTTTCTGCGGACTCTTTGGGCTGTCTCTTTTCCTCTTCCAGGGATCCTCCCTTCACTTGCGCTAGATGCTCTCCCTCGGCTAGACCCTTCATTCGTCCACGCTGTGCCTCCCTTTGCCTCTCCCGGACGCGCTGTTTGACACCGGTCCACGCACTGTTGACCGACGTGGCGTGTGGAAAGTTCCCTTCCCGTCCACTTCACTACCAGCACTCTCGCTAACCACTTCCCGCTCTCCCACGTACCACTCTTCTGTCGGTACCTGGGACCTCTTCACGTAGTACCTTCTGCAACCAAAAGATGTCTCTTACGACTGTTGCCGCCTACCACCCCATATTTTCCCATTATCCCACTTCATTCCACCCCTCACAGCCCCTGAAGACATCCCTTCATCCTCTTCAACATCCCTCAAAACTACGCGAACCACCCTTGTTCCCCTCGAAGGGAAATCTTAAAGGAAAGTTTTCAATTGGACGCAAATTGAAAAATTTTTAAATTATAATTAGCTGTGCTTTGTAGACACGCTCAGCATAAAATTCTTAAAAAAACTTCAGTTGATTGAGTTTTTTTATTTTTCTATGTATGCAATAATACATGTTTGTCTGTGATCCTTAACTGCTCATAACTTTTTCTTTCATCAACAATTTGTTAGATTGAGTGCTAGATCCATTCATAGTAACGAATTATCACCTTGCTTTAACAATTTTTGTAGTTACAAGCAACACCATGAAATATTATTCATGTTCGGTTTTTATCTCTATTCTCAGTACTTAATATATCAATGATTTGGTCAAAAATGTGAAGGATTGAAATTCATCTTCTTGATGCTTATAGCGTATTTGCAGTGTGTCTTCGTGACCGGAAAACCCCAAGAAGTGGATTCAGTGATCGGAATTTTTTTCGCGAATGTACTAATACAAAGTGGCTTTATATATTATATTAGGTACTCTCATTCTGAGTTAGAAAAGGGGACTCGTAAAAAATCATCATTCTTACTTGGCTTAGGGAAGTTTCCAAAAGAATTAAAATTCTGTAGATAGTTGGAAAAGGTAAATTTTCAGTTGAATCAATAAATTACATTTTTAACCAAGTAGTTCATCTCGCAAGATTCATTGCCAAACTTTATAGTTTACGACGCAGAATGAATGTGAACATCCCTGGGAGGAACGTTACTTTTTTTCTTGTTGCAGAATTGAGTTCACAGTTCGAGGGTTTACCTAAAGACCAACCTATTCCTGGTGTTTCTCGTTCTGGAATCTTATTCTGATGACAGGCGACATTATCCTGAAAGTTATCTTCCTTCTGCCAGACTTCATTCTTCGGGTTCTCCAGTCAGGTCTTCTCCTCCTGTCGAGCCTTCTCTTTGTGTCAGGCTTAGGTCTTCTCCCAGCAGACCTCATTTTTTGACCAAGTGTTTTTTTTACTGCTAAGCCTACTCACTTTAAATAGTGCATTTACTCAAAGAACTACAATTCTCTGCTGGGACAGGTGATTTCTGTGACGAATTATAATTTCTATGTTTGGACATGCCATTAGAGTAAATCTTCTAATTTTGACTTGGAGCTGGTAATGTTTGCCACGAAACATAAAATTATAATTGGTGTTGGAAAATAAAGTTTTTGAAATAGAATGGGCATTTTGAAAAATTATTTCAATTTTAATTTAAAAAAATTCAATTGCGGATAAGATCTCTGTTCAAATTAAAAATTATAATTCCACTGGAATGTAAAATATCATGTTAAAAGTGATGTCAGGTTTAACAAATGAAGTAGGTACATTTTTTCTCTCAAAATTGCCTCCAATAAAATGTAAATATCTGATAAGGACAATTTGACGCCTGTGATCAAAAAGATAACGATCATAAGATAGATTATACAATTCATTAAAGAACTCGAATATTCATTAGCTACATTTGTAAGAAATTTCTTCACTGATACATTAATTAGCTTTTCCTTTGATTAGAAATGATGAGGATAGTTTCTGCTTACGTCTTATCTTTGGTGGTTATCTTCAATTCTATTGGTGAATATAATATACCTATAATTTTAAGTACATTTTTTAAGCTTTAAGAAAAAGCAGAATTTGTACGATTCAATCTACATTCGTTTTCTATTTTTTATTTAAAGCAAAACTTTATAAAATAACTACCATGAAAAAGAAAAAAAAATTGAATGAATTATAATTTTTTATCAGGGCGGGGAATATGGTTAAGAATTATAATTCTGAATTTCAGAAAAATAATTTTCTTGAAGAATTATAATTTCACTTAGAAAAGGGAATTTGTAACATGATGCGGGAATTTCAAAAAAAAATTTCTCCTGATTCAGAAGAATGGAATAAAAAGAAATCTATGTTTAAAGTTACAATTATAATTTATATTCGCAAAATTCCCTGTCCCATATGAACAATCTTTTGAGTTCTTTCTTTCAAATTGATCGAAAAAAATAAATAATTGACAAGCGCTAAAACGTAGAAAATTATATAAATCGTGACATCAATTTTAGCGAATGAGGTAATTATGGCTTTTTCCTAGAAACTGAGTTTAATGAAATGTAAATATCTGCGAAGGACAGGCTTGACGCTTATAATCTAAAAGATAACGATTATAGGATATATGTCTCATATATTCTGATGAAAAACCAGAATATTCACTTGTTACATTCTTAATAAGATTCTTCGTTAATACATTCATTATTCCTCCCTCTTATTCGAAAAGATGTGGGTTGTTTCTTCTCTCGTCTCATCCTTGGCTGTTATCCTCAATTCTGTTGGTGATTATAATAATATAATATACATATAACTTCAAGCACTTTTTTCTTAGTTACAGGCTAACCAGAATTTGTGCGATTTATTCTACATTTTATCCCAACTTCTATTTTTTCCAAAATTTATTTGAGTTTGTGTAAAATGAGTACTAATTCTATCTGAATTTATTCCGGAGGAATACGGAACGTGTGAGTATGATCCATTAGACCTAAAGTGGATTTTCTCTTAAAGAAAATGGGTGATTTATTTCATTAGAAGTTTTTGAAAAATGGTAGCAAATTTAACAAATAAAATTATTCTTATGATAGAGTTATATACTTTTTATTGCATATTTTTTATTCGTTCAAAAACTGTTCCTATGTGTTGAATAGATATAAATTCTCATTTAAATGTAAATTTTTTAAACTTTTGAAATATGAGGTACGAAAAATAGAAGAATTTAAAGTCAAGTATACCTGTCCGGCCAAATATGCCAGTGGACTTAACGTTACAGAATGAAATAACGTTTAGTACGTTTCCTGACGATAAATTTTACGAAAGTTTGCGAATTTCGTCAAAGATTGCCCAGCAACGGTATAGTTTAATATTGCTAAATAGATTAGAATATTGATGTTATTTCGATGGGCGTTGGCCGGGATTTGAACCGTTAAGCGCTCCACTCGTAAATAGTAGTATATGTAATATAAACTTATATAGTATATAAGTTTAAAAATAAATTTCATATTTCGGACTTCACACACTTTCCCCATTCGCCTATTTTCCTCTTTCCTCACTTAAAATAAATTTTTTTTCGCCCTGTCTTCAAAAAACTTTCCCTTTTTACTCTTTTTTCTCGGTTTGGGCCAAAATCCGATCTGAAGTAATAGAACCAAAAATCAAAATGAACCATTTTTTGTTATTTTTGTTGCTTTGTTCCTTCGGTACATTTTCTCCTAAGGAAGAGTTTGGAATTAGACCGAAAGAGGAATGTCACAATCCTTTTTGACCCTCCCGTATATAATCCTGCGATTCCTGTTGACAGAATGAGGTTATGTACTTCTCTCTCCTGAAGAGAAAAGTATGCCAGAGGAGGGAGAAGCACAAGGGGTTTATGATATATATGCATTTGAATGTCTATTTTAAGAAAAGATCAATACCCTGTTTCTTGTTGCAGATTCAAGTTCACAGTTTGAGTGCTTGCCTAATGGCGAGCCCATTCCTGGTGTTCCTCGTAGCGAAACTTCTTACCTTCTCAACAGTCATTCATTTCCTGAAAGGTCTTTTCCTCCCACAAGAACTCATTCTCCAAGTTCTCCAGTCAGGACTTCTCCTCCTGCTGAGCCTTCTGTTCGCACCAGGTCCAACAGTCGACCTACTGCCGAGCCGCCTCTTCATGTCAGATCCAGGTCTCCCCCTGTCAGTCGTTCTTTTTTCCAAGCATTTGGACTTACACCTGAAGATATTAGATACGTGCGGCTTATTCCCCACACGAATCCGAACCGACGTTTCAGAATTCAAAGATACACTTTCCCACATGACAAACTAATTCAATTGAAAGGAAAAAATAATAAACTTATGCTACTGCCAACCGAAGAGCAAACTGTATTATCAGCGCCCAATGGTGACGTATTTGCGATATTTGAGAGCAATTTTATATTTCTTCGTGGAATATATATAATGAGAAAAGGCGTTCAAAAACGCGTAAAAATAAATATGGACAGTGGAACGGTTCAAGATATGGTCGCAGAAGACATCGAGGAATCTCCTTTGGGCGTGAATCGTCCGATATCAAGGAATTTCAAAACAATAATGGTAGACAAATTTCGTCTAAAACAATAATTACACTTTTTTTTTTAAATCTGCACACTTTGCAGGAACATTTTCATCGTTCACCTTCAGCGCGCGTCTGTTCGATCGGGCGCTTCGCGCTCAATAATGTGTGTACCTCACGCTACGCGCTCGGTCTTTTTACTTTTCCCCACAGACCTTTGGAATATAAAGGTGAATCCATCTATAATTTCAATTTGGGGATCGTGAATTCTATTTTGTTGAATCACCTTCGGTTTTCACAAACACATTGTCATAAAGTATCTTGTGCTTCGCGCTCGATTATAATTTGTCTAAAACGCGAACTCTTATATATCATGTTTAACTTTATTATATATGTACACACCTTTCATTATTACTCCAATATTTCTTCCTTAATCGGCATTAGTATTTAGTCGCAGCCACATTGAAAAATGTATCATTTCAATAAATGTATAATTATTATTACAATTCATAATGTGCAATGATATTGAAACAGATGTATTTTGATTGGCTTTTTTCTTATAATTTGAAAAAGTGCGAATTCCATCAAAAAATAGTTCAAAGCAAATTTGTAAATATGATTTAGGCGAACAATTTTGCTTGTGTCGTTTTTCCAAGAAAATTTATTTTTTGTTTCAATTATATTTTTCACGGGTAAAATAAATAATACGCGTCCTATCAGAAACTAAATTATAACAGATTTATGATCTTTTTTTGGTGAACAACTTTTGTCTATTTATTTTTTTTCGTACCTTGTGTTGTTTTTGCAAAAACTTTATTATTCTTAAAATTTTTTATCACGAATCAAACCAAAACTGAGCGTCCTATTGAAACATGATTCATAACAAATTTGTAGATATTTTTTGGGTAAATCACTTTTGCCTGTTCATTTTCTTCTTATCTTGTATAGTGTGACCACAAAATGCAAATTTTTATATTTCATATCATTTTTATGATTAAAACAAAAAATATGCGTCTTATAAAAAAAATGGTTTCATCGAAATTCGTTCATATTTTTCAGATGAACAATTTTGCTTCTTAACATTTTTTTCATGTCTCGTATAGTTTTGCTGAAAAATGGAATTCTTTATTATTTTTAAAACCACTTAGTTTATCTTTTTAACAAGAAGGTGCATTCACAACCAAAAAATATGAATTCTCAAGGAAAGATATAATAGTTGATATTCCGACCAAAATATCCGAATTCCCGTATCACCATATACAAATTCTTGATGTACGTGTTGCTTTCTCGGCCCCCACTTTCGAAGACTATCCAAAAGGACAGACGAGCGCTCTCCTTGATGCCTTTCCTAGCACTCGGCGCAAGATCTTAATACGAGAGTCCGGAGTGTCTCTATTCAAGCAAATTTATATAATGTCAACTTAGCACTGACTTTGCGAATGCATGCAGATTTCTTGATTATGTTTCATTTTTAATTTGTGTTTTCTTGTGTTCACCTAATCACTCGCGCGATCATCATGATGTTCGACTCTTATCCTGAACACTAGTCCTTCGATTACGGATATTGATACTAAAAAACTGGTAGGAAAACGCTGAAAAACGATCTTTCAAGTTTTTGCAAAAGCGTAATTCGCATTTAATGTGTAAAAAGTGCCAGGTTAAGTGCAAGTTCAAGTGCAGAGAGTAAATGCACCTGGAATATGAAAGCATAGTGAATCATTCATCGAAACACAATCGCATTTTGACGTTGCAAAATTGCAGTAATTATATTTGAGAAACTCGTAATCGAGTTTGTGATTATAACTACCAAATTTTCGCTCGATAAAAGTGTCTGAATTCAGATTTGTCAGAGGGATTAACGTGAACCGTACATCCCAGTGCCTATCGATGTGAGCTAGTGTGTGTTGATAACTTGTACACAAACTGGAAGCAGTTCATCGAGACACTCGTGATAAACACTGTCTTTTAAGCTACACACACTCGCAATAATCAAAAATGAAATGGATGGTTCACGCGTGAGTGATGCACACCTGCAATCAAGTGTCAGCTCAGTGTGCAACGTATTACTAACGCACGTTGCTGTCATCGTCCCTCTCATTTCTTCACCGCCTACGAGTAGAAGGAAGGAAGTGATCGTCTCGTTTGTTTCTTCGCATCTACATATTATGGATGGATGAAAATCATTGCCTCTCTCGCTTCTTCGCATATACAAATAGAAGGAAGGAAGTCATCCTTATGTTCGAAGATCCTCTATCTACATCAGGCCTGCCCAAGTAGGGGAAAACTGCTCAATTGCCACATGTTCGAGTTCCACCACCAGTTCGCTCTTCCCAGGTCCAGAGGCTTGGGGGGTGGTCGCTCTCGTGAAGTTGAATGAGTAGAGGTCGGTGGTGGTGTTAAATTCCCATCTGGCAAATTAGCAGTTTTCCCCTACTTGGGCGGGCCTGATCTACATTACAGTAGGGTCTGTCAAATTATTCAGGCTTTGTTTATCTTCTCAGGTGAAATTCAGGAAGCTGTCAACATTCTTCGGCAGCTGTATCTGTGAGTTCGTTCCATTTTTATTAGTTTTTGTCGATTTTCTCCTATCTCTTACAATTGATTAAATCTCATTTCGGTTCGCTAGTGAGTTATATTTCATTTCTCGTATTTTTATTCTGCTGGCGTGGATTACATTCGATTTTGTGCTTTTGCTATTTATCAAGCATCCAGTATGTGCCATTCTATATTTGAATTTTCATTTCAAATGATCTATTTCATTGCTACGCCTTCCAATGTTTGGTTATTGATTACCAGTTTGCATATTTGAACCTGTATGTTCTCTCCGACTTAAATATCATTGTTTCACCTTCTTTGTGTTCTTTTCCTGGAAATTATATAGTTCTCACAATTCAAAATGACTGAAGAGAAAATTGACGAACTGATCAACCAACAAATCAAATTGAAGGGTATTATTTCACGGGCTAGATAAGAAATGTGTTCAATTTCAGGAGAAGCGCCAAGAGGTACTCTCCTTATATACAAAGGAGAATGAGAAGTTGCCGTACTTCTCTAAAGAAATTTTCACTGAAACGGAAGAGCTCTATTTAGTCAAGATGGGTAAACTTTTGGACAAAATGGATGCTTATGATTGGCGAACAACTTCTCGGGATCATCACGGAGACCTAGTTCAAGAAGCGAATCACGGCCATGCTCCATTGTGGAAAATCCAAAAACAACAAACGTCTATCTAAAGAACCTGCTTATCTCATCAGCAACATTCCTACTACTGCTGAGAACTTCACCCGAGCTTGGGATTCACTAACCGAAGCATATCAAAGCACTCGGTTGTTGTTGAGTTCTCAGATTGCCGCTTTATGTTCTTTACAGCTGGTATTTACGGAATCTGCCTCTGAGTTGAAGAAGCTTCTGCATGGAACGACAGAAGCCGTCGGTGCCTTGACTGCCCTTAAACGTCCCGTTGAAACATGGGACAATTTTTTTGACCTACATTACAGTTCAACGACTGGATCAGCATTCCCGCTGGGACTGGGAAACCTTTATTGGAGGAGAAGTGGAACAACAGACCAACAGACCAACAGAAACTTGAGTCCTTGGGCCATTCAGCTAGACCTCAGACTACAACAATCTCATCATCGTCGAAAAGTTCTTCAAAACATAACAAAGCGAGTTCTTCCGTGAAGGCACATAGTGCTTCAAAAAAGAGCAAGGATGGACGCTATGCCCAGGCATGTTGTATGATAGATCCATGATCAGAGGGTAATTTTATTTCAGAAATCCTCAAACTTTGCAGCCTCAACATTGCAGCAGAAACTTACCAATTTGTTGCAATCGGGTGGATTTCCCTTACGCAAATGGGCATCCGACGAGATGGAACTTGTAAAATCAGTCCCTGAAGATTGGAAAGTCTGGGGCTGACGTGGAAGCCAGCAGAAGATGAACTTCTATTTCGGACAAACGTAGCTACCCTTCCGGCACCTTGTATCAAAAGAAGAGTCTAATCAGACATATCGAAATTGTTTGATCCTCTCGGATTAATATCACTAATCATCATAGTCTTCAAGATTTTTATGCATAATCTCTGGCTTATAAAAGTTGAATAGGACCATCCACTGCCAGAAGAAATCTTCCAACGATGGATTATCCTCTTTGAGAATCTTCGAAAACTGGATACTATCAGGATTCCTAGTTCGTTGGTTTATTCCATTGGTCTTTGATTGGTCGAACCTCACGGCTTCGCGGACGCTTCACATCAAGGTGACGTTCGTTTATCTCTTATTTATTCGAACTCGAAGGTTACGCCCATAAAGCAATTATCTATTCAAAAGTTAGAGCTCTGTGGGGCCCAGCTTCTCGCCCGTCTTACCCTTTCTATCCAGAAGACTCTTTCCTTCAAAGATGTGAAGATGCATCTCTGGACTAATAGCACGAATGTGATTGGATGGGCAAGATATCCTCCTTGCAGTTGGTATACGTATGTAGCTAATCGTGTATCATATATTTAAACGTGCCTTCCAGAAGCTTATTGGCATCACATACCTAGGATCGAGAATCGTGCCGACTGCGCTACTCAAGGCTTCTCTGCCAGGCAGCTTGGCGCTCATTTGCTCTGATGGGTTGGTCCAGATCGGCTTTCAGAGAACGATTTTCCTTGGTCCACCTTTAATCCAAATCTTGAAATCGATACTGACCGTAAACGACGTTTTGTCAGTCCTTCACACAAGCTGAGCTCAACCATGCTCGAGTGTATTGGGTTCAAAGCTTTCAGCAGACACACTTCTCTTTTACTATTTTCAATATTTTGAATTAAAAAAAAACGAGAAGTTGCCAAAATGTGACCCACTAATTGAGTTTCACCTTTTTCTACAAGCTCAGCAGCTACTGAGAGAGGGTGGCCATCTAAAACGTTCCGTTTTGTATACTGATGAGAGGCACTCATATATCTTGCCATCGACGTCTCCGTTCGCAGATCTGGTCGTCGACAGCTGCCACCGGCGTACCCTTCATGGGGGAACCCAGCTCACGCTTGCTATCCTGAGACGTCAATTTTGCATTCTGCGAGGTCACTAGGTTGTAAAGTCTCGCATACTACGATGTGTGGTATATATTCGTCATCGTGCCGCCACCGCCACGCAGCTCATGGTAAATCTCCGTTCCAATCGCGTGCAGCGCACTAGGGCCTTCTCCATAGTGGCGTGGATTTTGCTGGTCCAATGATAATACAAACAGCACATTGACGTGGGCAAAAATCGTATAAAGGCTGCATTGCGGTTTTTTTTTTGCACGTCTACTGGAGTTGTACATCTGGAGGCAGTGTCTGATTATACTTCTCTGTCTTTTCTACCTGCCTATCAACGCTTTGCCTCACGACAGGGCATTTTTCCCACTTTCACAAGTGACCAGGATGCAAATTTTGTCGCGGCCGATCCTGAGCTCAGGGCGCTCTTCGCGAAAGCGTCATGTACTTCGCAGGACATCGCCGATGCTCTGGCCATAGACCAAACCACTTGGCTCGTCATCCCTCTATCAGACCCACATTTTGCTGGATTGTGGATGCCGCCGTCAAATCTACCAACCATCATCTCAAAAGAGTTATCAGAACTGCAACTCTAACTTTTGGAGAGATCTCAACGGTATTGTCACAGATCGAGGCGTGCCTTAATTCAAGAATACTATGAGCAATCACTGATGATCAAAGTGATTTATTCGCGTTTACAGGACATTGGCTCTTCGGAAGACCACTCACCGCCGTTCCTGAACCTTTGCTTATACACAAGCACGTTCCTGCGAATAAAAGGTGGAAAATTATCCAGAAAATGCAGGAAGATTTCTGGCATAGATGGTCTTCAGAATACCTTCATTCGCATCAAACACTTTCTAAATGGCCTCAACGTCAACAGTCTGTCCAGGTGGAATATCTAGCAATTTTGAAAGAATCTAATTAGACGATTCCACCTACCAAATGGCCTTTATGCAGAGTCACCGAGGTTTATCCGGGAGAGGATGGCCTAGTTTCTGCCATTGAGGTCCGAACAGCTACTATCTAGCTAGAGACAACTATTGTGAAGGTCTGCCTTCTCCCCCGTGCAAAAGAAAATCTAGCATGAACCTTTCCTGGCCTATCCGGACCCAAACTTCATCTTACCATCCTAAATTCAATTCCGTCAATCTGAGAGCCGTTTTTCAGTTTCATCTATCCGGTCTATCATTACTACTGCAGAAATATCAAATCAGGCGGCCATGTATAATGACCTTAGCAGTAGTAAAACTTCGTTTCATCTTAAAACGAATCGGGCTTAAACACTTTCCAAAAGGGCGCACGGGCGCTCTCCTCGATGCTTTTTCTAGCTCTTGGCGCGAGATCTTAATACGAGAGTCACGTGTGTCTCTATTAAAGCAAATTAATATAATGTAAACTTAAAGCTGACTTCGCGAGGATCATATTTACACTAAGAGGTCTGTGGATTTCATCTCCTGATGAAGTGGAAGACACAGATGACGAAAACAAGCGGCAATGTCTTCTCTTTTTTCCTTTATCCATTGTAACGAATATTAAATTAAAGTATTAAAAAACACGTCTAGTAAATGTCACGAAAAAAAGAAATCACGAGGATCACATATCGTAGACCACAAGATACACGCGCGCCATATTTTCTTTATGTTACCAACCGGAACGGTTCCACTGTGGAAAATCGAATAATAGGCAGGGTGGACAAATTACAAGACCACTTTCGAGTTCACAAAAATATGACGGTGTCCTTTATTCCAATGCTTCACAATCCCTACAGTGGTTTTCATTTACGTCGGGAAAGATCTTCTGCGAGCACAAACACTCTCATCTTTCAACAACGTCGTCTTGTCTGTTCTTGGATTACTTGGTATTCGCAGATGCCGACCTCCTTCACCCCACCTTGCATCATATAGGTGCTCTCCGAGCTCCTCTCGTCTTACATATAAAGTTTATTCAAACATTCACCTCCTCACCTGACTAGGGTATTCGTTGGAGGTCGGGATCTTTCCACCTCCAATTTTAGATTCACGTACTTTCACAACGACGACAGTCCACGCACAGTTCACCCTACTCCACACCCCACTTTTACATCCCAAACGGTCACAATGCGGACAATAATAAGACTTTCCCTTAATTACATTCCATCGTTCACTGAGACTTCTCGGAGTTTGTTTACAATAATAGCGACCAGTTCGGGTCTCAAGTAGATTGGTTCGCCCGTTGGTAACATTTTATTTAACTCTAAAAATCGTGGCTGCTATGACCGGAAGTAGGGGTCTACCATTTGGTCGTGAGGAGGAGGCGCGAAATACAATAAAGATTTCATGAACAAAATTGATGATTGTAAATCATATTTATTCTGTATCTTTTTTTTAAAGATAGGGCATATAGGGTTAAAGAAATATTAGAGAGTAGAAATTCTTATACTTATTATTACACTGAAACTTGAAATTAGGAAGGTTTCAGGCATGGGTTGCAGTGGCCTTGATCTCATGACCAGCTAATCCAAACGTAAACAGTCAGGGCTGCATGAACCATTTCTGTTGAATTTGGATGTATACTAACAGCTGATGCAATAATGCCTATGAGCTTGAAGATATATGCATGATTCATACAATGTCGTATGTAAAAATGTATCATTTTTCGAAAATAAATATGATAATTAGTTATATAATATAACAGTCGTAGAACACCGTAAAGAATATTTCGTAACAGATAACGTAAATTCTGATGTCTGTTTTTAACGAGATTAGTAAGTATACTTTTTTTCCTTGAAACTGACACTAATTAAATGTAAATATCTAAAAAAATTATGCTTGACGCCTATATTCTGAAAGATAACGATTGTAGGATTTATTATGTAATCTGATGAGAAACCAGAATATTCATTAGCTACGTTTGTAATAATCAATATCTTCATTAATACATTAATTAGTTTTTGCTTTGATTCGAAAAGATGAGGATTCTTTCTGCTCTCGTATTATCCTTGGCGGTTATCCTTGATTCTATTGGTGAATATAATGATATAATACATCTGTAATCTCAATTATATTTTTTGAGCTATATGTGAATCAAAATTTGTGCGATTTGATCCACAATCTGCCCCTGTCACTATTTTCTTTCAAACTTTATTCGAGTTTTTCCCAAAATTAGTACGAATTCAATCTGAATTAATTCCTAGGGAATGCAGAATGTATGTGTGTGTTAAAGAAAACAGAATTCGAAATGTGTTTCTAATGATACGTAATTAGTAACCTGTGTTAGAACTGAATACATATTTCACCAAGATAACGTAATAAATTCTATTAAATAAAATTAATGTTAGCGATATATCAAATTCAATCTGAAACGCTCTAAATTTCTAAAATTTTAAGTAAAAGTATTGCATTTTCATCAAAATAGATACATTTTTAACTAAATAGTTCAATTTCTAAGCGAAAAAGATTAACTTTCTACAAAACGAATTTGCGATCCAAAATTATGAGTTTTTCACAAATGAGGAAAATTATCAACCGAAAAAGTTTCTTATGATAAGAGAGAAAGCAAATTAAAATAGATGAGTCTTCAACAAAACAGTTATATTTTCAACTAAGAAGGTTGAGTTCATGACAAGATTGTTGAATTTTAAATAAAATAATTAAATTTGGAACCAAATATCAAAAGTTTTAACTAAAAATGTAACTCTTAACCAAAAATTTAATAGCGGATTTTTCAACCAGGAAAAAGTTATCTTTGACTTAAAATATTTGGATTTTCTCATTGGGTTCGAATCCCGATAATGCAACCCCTGGCAAATCACATTGCAGCAAGTCACATTTGTGGCAAGTCACATTTGTTGCAATTCACGATGCACTATGTCAACTGGATAAACTGGAACAAGTCACGTTACGGTATATCTCATTTTCGAGCAATAGCAAAGTTTAAGACAAACTGGCTGAAATTTAGCAAGTCTCATTGCGGGAAGTCAGATTTCAACAAGTCACATTGTGAGAAGTCACATTCCAACAAGTCGCACTGCAGCAAGTTACACTTCTCCAAGTCACATTGTTTCCGAAACGTATGGTAACGCTACAATACATGATGTATCGGAATTTTTCAAAATATCATAGAGTTTGCGCTAAATTACATGTATTGAAATCTCATTTCGTTAGATTTTTTCGTTGCTTTGATTTTTCTGTACTTTTCTTTCTAGAAAAGAGTTTAGACTTAAAACCAAAGAGGAATGTCACAATCCTTTTTTCCCCTCCTGTTTATAATCCTGCGATTCCTGTTGACCAAGTGAGGGTTATGCACTTCTCTCTCCTGAAGAGAAAAGTATTCCAGAAGAGGGAGAAGCACAAAGCGTTCATAATATATGAGCATTCGATTGTCTATTTTAAGAAAAATGTAATACCCTGTTTCTTGTTGCAGATTCAAGTTCACAGTTTGAGTGTTTGCCTAATGGCGAGCCCATTCCTGGTATTCCACGTAGCGAAACTTCTTATTCTCCTGAGAGACAGTTATTTCCTGAAAGGTCTTTTCCTCTCGCCAGGACTTATTCTCCAAATTCTCCAGTTAGGCCTTCTCCTCCTGCTGAGCCTTCTGTTCGCACCAGGTCCAACAGTCCACTTACTGCCAAGCCGCCTCTTCACGTCAGATCCCCTGTCAGTCGTTCTATTTTACAAGCATTTGGGCTAAGACTTGAAGATCTTGAATATGTCCGGCTTATTCCTAACACGAATCCGAACCGGCGATTTAAAATTCAAAGCTACACTTTCCGACGCGACACACCAATTGAATTGAAAAGAAAAAACAAACAGCTTATGCTACTGCCAACCGAAGAACAAACTGTATTATCAGCGCCCAATAGTGACGTGTTTGCGATATTTGATAGCAATTTTTCATTTCTTCGTGGAATATATATAACGAGAAACGGCGTTCAGAAACGGGTAAAAATGAACATGAACAGCGGCATGGTTCAAGAGATGATCCCAGAAGACATCGAGGAATCTCCTTTAGGCGTGAATCGTCCAATAATAAGGAATTTTAAAACAATAATGGTAGACAAATTTGGTCCAAAACATTAATTTAATCTGAAAAAAATCTGCCGTTTTTGGGGGCATATTATCATCGCTTTCCTGTAGTGCGCGTCTAATGTATCTCGCGCTTCGCGCTCAATAATATGTTTACCTCGCACTATGCTCACGATCTTTGCACTTCCCAAACATATGTGAATAGACCTTTTAAATATAAAGGTAAATCGGTCTATAATTGTAATTTGGTGATTGTGACTTCTCTTTTATTAAAGCTCCTTTGGTTTTAACAAACACATTCTCGTAACGTATCTCGTGTTTCGCGCTTGATGGAAATTTGCCCGAAACGCGGAATCTTCTATATCATGCTTAACTCTATTATGTATACACATTTTTTTATTATTTTTTCAATATCTTTTCCTTAATAGGCATTAATATTTATTTGTAGATACTTTGAAAAATGTATGATTTCAATAAAGGTATAGTTATTATTACAATTTATAATGTGCATTGTTATTGAAACTGAGGTATTTTCATTGTCTTGTTTCTTATAATTTGAAAAAGTAAGCATCACATCAAAAAATAGTTCAAAGCAAATTTGTAGGCATGATTCAGGCAAACAATTTTGCTTAAATCATTTTTCAGAAAAAATTATTATTTTTCCAAAATGCTTCTTCACGAATTAAACAAAAATTAAACCCCCTAACGAAAAATAATTCAGGACAAATTTGTAGATCTTTTTCGGGTGAATAACTTTTGTCTGTTCATTTTTTCCCTATCTTGACCGTGGGTAAAAAATGTCTCGTTAGCGAACTTGCTCTTTCTTTTTTTCCCTCAAATACCTTACCACAGCATAATCCAATATGATTAGTCTTTCAAAAGTAATCATGCGTACACTGACTTCAAGTGATTTCGGTGGCTTCATGTGAATTCAAGTGACTTCAGCGAAGGTGTAGACCTGATTTCACGAGTTGTTAACCCCTCGGATAAACGTCTATTTTTCGTCTTGCCTCGGGTTGCCAACCTCTGCCTCCGCGGTTGCTATCCAATACTGATCTACTAATTATTTACAATATTTACAATTTTGCTTATATTTACTTCCTATCCTCTTTATAATCTTTTCCTCTCTATTTCTCTTCCTCCTTCCTTCTTTTTTTCTCCGTCTCAATCAACACCCCCTTTACCCATGCAACCTCCGTTTTATTCCCTCATTCATGCAGTAATGCCCTTATGCTTATCTCACTCCTTTCTACTTTCTCGAAATCTTCCAGCCAGTGTTCCAACCTCTCATACCGCTTCCTGCACAAATCACTCATTCTATTCTACCTAGGAAGTCAGAATCTATTAAAACCCTCCATGCACTCGCATCTCATACTCGCTGTAAGCTCCTGACTTTTTTTCTCTCCTTTCTCACACAAATACTGCGCTCTCTCCCTTGGCATAGTCCACTCACAATTCTAGTTGAACCTCTGCCCCATTATTATCTCCTCCCCTGCTGCGTTTTGTTGCTTCATGGCGTTCTTCTTCACCACCTAATACACCTTTCTGCCCTCCTCATGCATCCTTCTCACTTTATCCCTCTGAAGCCCATTCCTTCTAAAATACGTTTCTCTTTTAACCATACTTACACGCCCGAATCCCTGTTAGAATCCCTAAACTCGTTCTCCACGCCTTCCTCCTAACAATATAATTAGGCGTATTCCTTGCCAACCCCAGTGTCCACTTTACATACCTCTCCTGTGTCTTATTTACTTCCTCACTTTCATTGTACCGCCAGACCTGCACTCCATACAATAGCACACTCATCACTACTGAATCAAACAATTTCATTCTCCTTCCAAAATCATCTACAAATAACTTCTTTCCCAACACCCACACCTGCCTTATCACCGCATTTGCCCTCCTCAATCTCTCTTTTATGTGACTATTCACTCATCTATTTCTCCGAAACAAGAAACCGAGGTACACAATTTTTTTCACCTCCTGCACCGCCTTTCCCTCCCACTCCCCTCCCTTATCCCTTCTACCTCCTTTCCTGTACACTATTTCACCTGCATACGCAAGGGACTAAATGTCAACCCCTTCTGCCCTAACTCCACCTACACCCCAATACCACTCTACCCTCATTTCTTTTGCTTAGCAAGTCTTCGCCCTTTTTTTAACCCTTTCCATTCCATCCTTATTGTATACTGTCACAAAACTCACACGTTACCTCTCCTATCTTCACTGCCCTCATGTGCACGCCCTCCCCCTCTCCATATCCATAAACTTCTTCCTCTTATCCATCCCTAGCCCCCGTTATGATTCTCCCACTGGCCCTTCCTCTCTTCTTCACTCTAATCCCCACATGGAGCCTCCACTTATGTCCCTTAGGCAGCTTTAGCTCTATTCTTTCACATTCTCTACTCTCTACCCACTTTTCCATCAGTCCCACAACTCTGCTGCGTGCCAGTACAGCATCTTCACTGACGCTCCACCCTGCTTTACCCCCACTCTCCTACTTCCTACGAAACAAATTCCGCTAAACTTTCTTCAATAGCTTTTGCTCCTCGTCCCACACCCACATTTTCTCATCTACTTTTTTTTCAATATCCTATTTTCGAAGCTCTCTCTTCTCTCCTTTCCCTCCTAGTCCTGTCGTTCAGCATTCTCTGGACCTCCCTATTCTTCCTCGTCAAATCGTGATCGATGGAAACTCCCTAATCCTTTATTCTATTCTTATTCCGCATTACCCCCAACTTCTCTTCCCAGCTCTCCAATTTCACAACCGAAACTTCCTTCTTCTTTCTCTCCTCCAGCCTCATTTTCCCTAACTTGCCTTAAACCTACTTTATACTCTGTATAAGTGCTTCCACACCCTCCCTTTTCTTCCTTGATTGACCTTCAAGCCTCTTATCACAATATTATTTCTTCTGTCTGCCTTCTCTTCTCTCTCCATTCTCAACTCCATTGCCCTTATTCTTTCCCTATCCGCCCTCTCCTCCTTTTCATTCCTACGCATTCCCACTTTCTCTTCTATCATATTCTCTACCCTCTCCCAAATACCTTTCTTCTTGCCCTCCCACACTGTCACCTACTTCCATTTTCGTCCTGTTCTCCACCTTCTCAAGCCTTTTTCTCCGTCATTTCCTTCCACACCCTAATCTCCTCTTTTATCTGCTTCATTTTAACTTCTATTTCCTTCCTTACTGACACAACCTCCGTCTCTAATCCTTCTTCTTTCTTCCTCAGCTTCTACACCTCTTGTTTCCATTTCTCATCTCTGATCCTCAAGTCCGCCCTCAAAGCTTGGATCTGCTCCTCAGTCCACCTTACGTCTTCGCTTAGCCCCCTGATCTGGCCTATCAGCATCCCGGGAGCCTCCTTCTCCGACTGCCCCTTCAGTTTTTTTTTTGGTGACCTACGTGTTATTCCGAATTTCTTAAACAGACTCTCTACCGCGCTTTTCTCTGGACTTTCTTGGCTGTCTCTCTTCCTCTTCAAGAGATCCTTCCCCTCACTTGCGCTAGATGCTCTGTCCCTCGCCTTCTGACTTCCTTCATCCACGCTGTGCCGCTTTCTGCCTCTCCCCGGCGCGCCTTTCGACACCGGGCCACGCACGGTTGTCTGACGTGGCGTGTGAAAAATGTCCTTCCCATCAACTTCATTACCAGCGCTGCCAGCACTCTCGCTGACCACGTCCCACATCCCGCTCTTCCGTCGGTACCTGGGAGCTTTTCATGCAGTACCTTCTGCAACGAAAAGATGTCTCTCACGACTGTTGCCGCCTACCACCCCATATTTTTCCTTTCTCTCCTTCAAAATCCCTCAAAACTACGAGAATCACCCTTGTCCCCCTCGGAGTTCCAAACTCTGGACCACAAACCACCCCTATCCATTGCTAACCTAACCTCATTTTCTCTATTTAATCAAATCCCACCTTAGAATTACGCTGAAAATTAATGTTTACTCCCCAATTCACCCCACACAACCCTACTCACCTCGTAGGCTTCCACCATCACACTCCACTCACACCTTCGACACAAATTTCGTAAAATCCTCTCACCACCTGTCAGCGAATAAGTTCTCACTTCTGCCACCAACATGCAAGTCCCATGAGAGTGTAATGTGATCGTCCAAATTTCGGATTTCTAGTTTTTAACGGACCTTTACGTTCTGTATGTATGTATTGTGACGGGGTAATTCATACCCCGCACAAATACAATTAAAAACTATAAAATTTAGCTTTAAAATTTTACCAGGGATATGAGTTTTGAATCACGAATAAAATTCACGGAATGTCTGATAACAGTCACGATAATAGCCGAGAATATAAAAGTTCTACTGCTAGTATTCAAATAGAATGTTAGAATTGTGGGAATTCCTTTTATTTGACTTAGATTCAAGTTAATTAAATTCAATGAAAAACTTGAAATATTAAATGAAGTATTAGCCTAGAAAATAAGAGTTCGAAGGCTAATACCAACTAAAACGTTAATTACACAAATTTCAATTAGGCATTCATTCAAAAAACTAAATTCGGTATCGTCAACAAAATATTAAATAAACTAAAAACAAGAAAATCACTACCTGTCAAAAATGGAAAGTTTAGGTCACCAGACCGGATTTAAAATAGCTTGCCAGACCACGGGATTCCAATTTATAGAAATTTCATTTTTTCCTCTAATTTCCCTTCGTATTACTTTGTTTCATATTCAACTCGAGTGGAAAGGGTGGATCAACAACCCCCACACAACAATAACAACAACTGTCAAATTCTAGGAGGGTGGCTGCAGTGTATGTCTGCTGTCGCCAGAGACTAAGAAGAGGAGATTTTCCTGGCGCATGCGTAGTGGATGAGATTCCCGCACGCGAAACAGCGCTCGGAATAACAGGATGAAGCTGCCGCACAGAATCTGCGCGTTCAACCGAGTCAGCCCACCACTGGACCATCGACTAGTGGCAGACCACGAAGGTCTGCGTGGCATATAACGCACTCCGACTGTGCGCCACCACACTGCTGGGTACCGAACTTGTCAGTTGTCCTTTTCCTTCACTCGTCTTCTCACTCAGTAGTTCTACGCTCCTTGCGCGAGTGGCGCTCCGACTCTTATGAGAGGGAGAACGGATACGCACCTCTGAATATTCATTCGTAATTCCGAACTCGGAGAGAGTACTTCGTTGTCAATCCATTACTACAAATAAATAATACGAACTAAAAATGAGAGGGCGAACAAGAGGAAGCCGGATACTGCCAGGTTGGTCCCCTTTCATTTCTCTCTGTTAACTACTAAATTCATCTTCGCGTTTCAACGTCGTGTGTCGAATAGGTAGACGCACGCCGTTGAAATTTGTCAATTGCTGACCTTGGTCAAGGTAAAACTCTTTAAAAAATTCGCGTGGAGTAGAGACAGTGGATCGCAAAGTTAAATTTCCACGTATTTTCTGGGTCCGTGTCTAACTCCTTTTGGCCGGATATCACAGTGTAGGGAGGTAATAAAGTCATAAGTTGCCCGAGTAGTCACTTGAACCCTTCTATAATCAGAATCGCGTAGATTAAAGATGGCGGGTACTTTAACCCGGTAGCAAATATCGTCGTTTCCAGAGGATAGTTGTCGTTTAAGTAAAAATATTTGAATGTCTCTATGCACATTTAGATTCACAGAATTCACAGAATGATACAAAAAATGAATGAAGACATTTTCGAATTTCAATTGTTTAAATATACGTAAGATTTGAAAAACAAATTGAAGGACTAGGAACATATGGCAAATTTCTCTGAAAAAGGACAAACCCCACCTTTTAATTTTTGAAAATATTTTTTACAATTTTTGTTAATGTAAAAAAAAATATTCTAGTTTTATGCGGGCTAAACCATTCTTGTCGTCAGGGGAATTTTAAAAAAATGGAAATTGAATTTTTTTATTTTTCCTGGAAATGGTGCAAGATATCATAAATTATCAGAAAAACTTTTTGTACAACTTTTCCGCTTTGCCTTTCGTTCGCATATCAAGTTTGAAACAGTTTCAATAATATTTGCCCAACTTACGACAATTTATTTCTTAAAAACTAATTGAATTTGGGGACACATTTCTTTCAGTTTAATTAGGCTTATTATTAAAAATAATTATCCGATCAAAAAACAGAAAATAGAAAAAAGTTCCGTCTCGTCATTATCTACAAGCCTATATTTTTTTTAAATTCATTTTTTCACTTTTAAAATTTCCTTCCACCCAGACGGTTGGACAATATTTTTATCCATGTTTCCAGATCCAGGCCCTCAATTTCGATAAAAATTGAAAAAGATATTTGAATTTCCACATTTTGAAAATTTTCAAAAAATAGAAAAAAGTATACTTTTTTATAGATAAAAAATATCAATCCAAATTTTTACTAGATATAAAATATGTTTCGAAACTATTTTCTTGAAATTTTTCAATTAGACGAAAATTCCAAAAGGTAAATCATTTTCAAAAATATGCAATTTTTGTTGCAAATTTTTTTGTTTTTTGTTTGTTTTTTTGTTGTAAATTAAAAAAAAATTATTTTTTCATTTACATTATATTGTAAACCATACCTACTTCTAAAATGATGTTTAATGTTGTCTATATCGTTTTATTTTTTGAAAAAGAACCGTCCCTATAATCCAAATTATCGATCTCGAAACCCGAGTGTCGCAATGATAATGTAATCGTCAAAGCCGCAGGTGCTTCAAGAACCTTCTTTAAACACATATTGAAAAACAATTTTAGTTCCAATTTATGACTGTAGTTCTTCAAGGGTCTGAATCACAGTTTTCAATTCAAGTTAAAATATTTATGATATTTGAATAAATGTAGTTGGAATGCTGGTCATGAAATTTATCATTGTTATGAATAAATATCGCTCGATCATACGCTCGATCATATATTTATCTCGCGCTTCACGATCGATAATAATTTATTCACCTCGCGCTACGCGCTCGGACGTCTTTACATCGCGCTCTACGCTCGGTTCCTCTAGATTTTTGAACTTCGTGTTCGACTTCGATGAAACCATTTTTTGTAATTTTTGTTGCTTTGTTCCTTCGGTACTCTTCCTCCTGAGAAAGAGTTTGGAATCAGACCGAAATTATCTCTCCTGAAGAGAAAATTATGGAAGAAAATCATTTGACCTGGTGTTCGAATGCCAGCGCCGTGAAAGGAGAAGATCTTTTTTTCTGAATAAATTTAATTCCAAAATTTTTAATTTATAGCTCCATCTAGCCTGAGGACGTTAAATATTTTCTGTATTAGAGGATATCACTTTGACCGATATTCTAGATTTCCATTTCCACAGTGTGTGTGAAAGGATTTCTCTTCGTATCGATCGTTACCATCTCCGATGATAAGACAGATTCCTAGTAAGAAAATTCAGTTCGTTTCTGTCTAAAACTGTTCAAATCATTCATTTTTTTATAATAATTGTTGATAAAGTTAACAAATTATATCGGATACCACATTTCATTGATCACATTTCACCGCGTTGCTCTGAACGAGCGATTTCGATGCATAAATATACTTCACAACAACCAAATCCATCATACTGGCTATTTGTTGCAAATATTTGTTTATAACAAATAACTTGATATGTCAACAAATTTGGTTTCTTCCATGAAACCTTGTGCATCAAGCCTGAGGCCTGTTGCCACTGACAAAAATTTTCACAAAGAATTAAAAAGAAAACTTTAAAAAATTTACATTTTTTTCGCTATTTGCAGCTCTATAAATATTTAAAGAAACATTCAAAAATCAGCTGCGACAGATTTCTTGAGAATTTAAGGCCTAATTTTTTGAAGAAAAAAATTGAAAATCCATGAAGACTTTTGACCTACAGGTTATTTTGAACATCGTTTTTTCATGAATGTGCATGAACATGGAGTAATGCACTTTTCTCACTTCTGATGTAAAGATTCAGGTAAGCGGCTTTGACCACCTGCTCCTCGGCTTTGTACAGGAACGCCAATCATCGCGTGGTTCCTGACCACTTTTAGAAGAGGATTTCTTCCATTTGCCACGATGAGAGATCTACCCATGATAATTTGGTTATAAAGACATTGCAGAATTAGAAATCCGTGTCCGCCATGACGGCAAGGGATTTACATTCGCAAAAAAACGAATCGATATGCAAGCTATTCTGCATATGCACGACGTACGCGTGACTAGCTCTAAGGTCGTAAGCTCATGCTCCGCCTATGAAACATCCTCGAACGAGTAGAGAAGAATTGAGACGGCAAGCATGAAAATAAGTTTACAAATAGAAAAAGGGTCGGTAAGGTAGGAATCCAGTCACGTGACCCACTCGTCACATGGCATTAATTACATTGCATCGTTCACAGAGACTTCTCGGAGTTTGTTTACAATAATAGCGACCAGTTCGGAACTCAGGTAAATGGGTTCGTCCCTCGGTAACATTTTATTTAACTCCCAAAATCGTGGCTGCCCTGACCAGAAATAGGGGTCTACCATTTGGTCTTGAGAAGGAGGCGCAAAATACAATTAAAATTTCATGAACAAAATTGATGATTGTAAATCATATTTATTCTGTATTTTTATACAAGATATAGGTTGAAAAAAAGTAGAGAGGGGAAACTCTTATTCTTATTATTACACTGAAACCTGAAATTAGAAGAGGTTTTCGGCATGGGCTGCAGTGGCCTTGATCTTAAGTCCAGTTAATCCAAAGTTAAACAGTCAGGGCTGCATACACTCGGAACCGTGGTCCGCGCATCACCGAAATTCCGAGGACATTTATTGCAGGAATATCGAAAATCCAGGGTTCTTAATTCCAGGTTCCAGTATATATTCTATTCTATGATGTTTGTAGACTTGCTAATGCATCTTAAGATTTTGTTGAATTGCAAAGACGTTGAAATTCATATATTACCAATTATTTTGGTTGTTCAAACCTTTAATTCACTCGATTGATTTCGAATAATTCTTTCGGTACGAAACATATCAATACGTTTCTAAACAACTTTTGCACTGCAATTTTCTTGTTTTCAAAAATTTTCTCGAATCCCTATGAGCTTGAAGATATGATTGTATGATTTATAAAATTTCGTAGGTAACAATTTATCATTTTATTAAACTAAATATGATAATTAGTTATATAATATACCAGTCGTAGAACACCGTAGAGAATATTTCGCAATAGATAACATAAATTCTGATGTCACTTTTCAACGAGATTAGGAAGCATACTTCTTTCCTTGAAACTGACACTTATGAAATATCAATATCAGAAAATGTTCTGCTTGACGCCTATATTCTAAGAGATAACGATTGTAGTATTTACTATGTAATCAGATAAGAAACCAGAATATTCATTAGCTACATTTGTAATAATCCATATCTTCATTAATATATTAATTAGTTTTTGCTTTGATTCGAAAAGATGAGGATTGTTTCTGCTCTCCTCCTATCCTTGGCGGTTATCCTCAATTCCTTTGGTGAATATAATAATATAATACATCTGTAATTTCAATTGTATTTTTTAAGCTACACGTAAATCAAAATGTATGCGATTCAATCTACAATGTGTTCCAATCGCTATTTTCTTTCCAACTTTATTTGAGTTTGTCCCAAAATTGGACGGAATTCAATCTGAATTAATTTCTAGGGAATGCAGAATGTATGTGTGTGTTACAGAAAACAGAATTCAAAATGTGTTTCTATTGATACGTAACTCGTACACTGTGTTAGAAATGAATGTATTTTTCACCAAGATAACGGAATCAATTCTATTAAATAAAATGCGATATATCAAATTCTATCTAAAACGCTCTAAATTCCTGATGTTTTAAGTAGAAGTATTGCATTTTTATCAAAATAGATACATTTTGAACTATATAGTTGAATTTCTAACCGAAAAAGATCAACTTTCTACAAAACGAATTTACAATACAAAATTATGAATTCTTAACAAATGAGTAGAGTTATCAGTCAAGAAAGTTTTTTATGTCAATGAAAAATGTTAATGAAAAATGTGCCGGAACAGAAAATCAAAATCCGATCAAATATGCCTAAAGAGAACACACAAGAAAAATGTAATCCCCTGTTTGATTTTGCAGAGTTTAGCTCGCAGTTCGAGTGCTTTCCTAATGGTGAAGCGATTCCTGGTGTTGCTCGTTCTGGAACTTCTTCTGCTCCAGATAGACATCATCATCCTGAAAGCTCTGTTTCTCCTGTCAGTCCGCATTCTCTAAGTTCTATAGTCAGATCTTCTCCGCCTGTCGAGCCTCCTCTTCGTGTCAGGACTAGGTCTCCTCCTACCCGACATCATTCCACGGCGAGATCTGTTACTACTGACGAGCCTACTCTTCGTGTCAGGACCAGGTCTTCTCCTGCCGGTCGATCTTTTTTCCGTCTATCTGGACTTAAAACTGAAGCACTTAGATCTATTCGACTTATTCCTCACAAGAATCCGCATCGACGATTCGAAATTCGAAAATACACTTTTCCTGTTGATACACGACTTCAATTAAGAGTAGAAAAAAAAAAACTTGTGCCCACGAGAATCGAAGAACAAACTGTATTATCAGAGTCCAATGGTGACGTATTTGCAATCTTCGAGAGAAATAATACAATTCTACGTGGAGTATATATGATAATAGATGGTGTTCAAAAACGTGTAAAAATAAACATGGACAGCGCAAGGATTAAAGAAATGACCCAAGAAGAAATTGAGGAATCTCCCTTAGGCAAGGAGCGTCCCATCTCGAAGAATTTTGAAAAGATAGTGGTAGACGACATTCGTCCACAACAGTAATTAAGCTTTTGAAAAAATGTAAATCTTCTATATAATATTTTTTGTGATCCAAAGCACGATTAAAATATTATTCATTTTTTTACTCAAATGTTCAATATTAGCGTTTAAAACTGTAGGTTCGAAGGAGCATGAAATATTAATCATATTTATTAGCTTAAACAATTGTTATGAACAAATGCACTTATCTGTCATTTATATGCAAATAAAATTGTTCTTTCCTGTGAAATATTTTCTTTTTAGCTGAATAATTAAACTAGTGCACAATAGACTGTCACCAAGCGAAAATATTTCTCTTTAGAAGAAAATGACAGAATATGCGTAAAATCTTCTCGTGGAATAATATATTCATGTGAATCTTCAAATTCTATAAATTCTGTTTTCTCAAAACATAACCTAATTAAATGTAAATATCTGAGAAGGTTAAGCTGAACACCTATAAATCTAAGAGATAACAACTATAGGATATACGTGTTATATAATCTAAGAAGCACTAGAATATTCAGCGGTTACGTTCTTAATAAAATTCTTCATTAATACATTGATCAGTTTTGCCTGTCATTAGAAAATATGAAGATTGTTTTAATTTTCGTATTGTCCTTAGCGGTGATCTTCAATTCCATTGGTAAATATAATAAAATAATATATCTGTAATTTCAAGTACATTTCTTCCAGAGAATCAGAGTTTTGTGCGATTCAATCCACGTTCAATCCCAACTGCTGTTTCCGTTCAAACTTTATCTGGATTTTTCCAAAATAAGTGCCAATTTTGTATAAAGTTATTCCAAAAGAACCAAGAATGTGTATGTTATATTGAATAGAATTGAAAAAGGTCCCTTTTGATCACGGAACTAGTACAATATGTGGGAAATAAGTAGATTTTTCACAAAAATAGCAAAATCAATCCTTTGAAGAAAAAAAAACTAATGTGCGTGATATTATAAACTTAATTCAGACAAATTTATATTCCTGACATTTCAAGTAAAAGTATTGTCATCTGTGGGTCGCTTCGTGTACTCAAGATGACGTGGTCACAAGTGTTATTTACTTTATTCATATTTCTCAAGTGCTAGTTATTATGCTTTTTATTGAAATTCGTAAATTTATATATCTAGTGCCGACTCCCACATTTGGACAATTCGAAACTCCCTAGGACCAACAGAAAATGTTTTATAAAACGTTGAATTTTCAACGAAGTACATGAATTTTCATCTTAAAAATATAGATCTTCAAGTCTTCATTTAAAACAATTAATTTCTAACAAAAAAAAGGTATCAATCTGAGGTCAGTACAGTTTTATTGTATAATACGAAAACTTTTCGAATTTTTTCCATAAAACCCAATTCAATTCCTATATATTCCTTGACATGTTCAAAAATTTATAAAATATTTTTAAATCCATTAAAATTGGTTAAATTTTACTGAAGTTGTTGTTCTCTGTAAATCTCGTGAAATATCTCAAATTCCCGTAACATCTTTTTGACAACGTAGGGATGCACAAGGATGCTTTTCAGATCATTAATAAGTGACAGCTTGAAAATTCTAAGAGCACCAATGGTCAGGACGACTAGCTTAACAGAATATTCTGGGTTTAACCGTCGCAATTACCTTACAAGGTCTTCATGCCTCTCCTTCTTTTGATTTTCCTTGAATGTGATGTTCTTGTCCGCTGGAGCCAAAAATTCGATAACTAACATGGTTCGTTTCCCGAATTCTAGAACAACTATTTCAGGCCTGGAGTGCGCGACAGAAACAATTGTTGAGAATATGTATACCATTAAACCATTTCCCTTTGAGGGTAGGCGTGACACTACCCGATTCGGGTAGTGTTTCTAGGTGGATAGTTTTCTTGTAGTTATAAATAACTACAAGTTTGGGCTCAGCACACCCATAATATGCCAACAGCACACAGTATTCTCGAATGGTCACCCATCCAAGTACTTACCGCGCCCAACGCTGCTTAACTTCAGTGATCTGACGAGAACTGGTTTTTTCAGCGTGGCATGGCTTAAATTTTCCATATAAAAATATTTATATTATAATATATATAATATAATGTAATTCCAGTATATTCAGCATTTCTTATTTTCGACAATTGACTATATTTCCCTAAGAGCGTTTGGTGGAGTGGTATCAGAACTAATGCCGCAAGATTGACAAAGATTGTAATAAAGCACTCTCCGTGCCGCAATGTGCCTTTGGATGTAGGTCGTTCCCGCGTGAGTTGGGTAATATGATAGTACGTGTCCTAGGTGCGCGGAGTGTGCATACACGTTCTTCAGCTATCATCGGAAATGTATTGGCTCTAAATATGGCGACAATCTACTACAGTTGAAATTAAACCGCCCTGACCTGACACGCTGAAATGAATCCCTCCGTACCCGATAATAATAATGTTTGATGCAGTTTATTCAGCTCAGATATTGTATTCAAGGTCAAGTGTTTCGGCAGCCTTTCGTGACCCGATCTCGAGGGAACTGGCCTCGTTCTTCGACCATAGAACTATTCTAAATGAAACCGCAGTGCGAGTCTGTAACCCATTAATGCGTTGCGTTCCCGGGTGGCGGATAGGGGAACGCTTGCTAGATTTAGAGGATAGGGCGAAAATAAAATACGCCTCGCAAACCAAACAGATTGGGTGAGAGATACACCGAGGAAAAAACCACGATTGGTTCCTGCTTAGTCCCACTGGGAGTGCTCCGAACCACGTCCGGCGTGATTATCCGTCAGCGTGGCTGAGGAGCTGATGTGTGCTTGCACTGCCAAAGTGTCAGCTGCAGTATGGGATCAGAGGCTAGCTCCTTCCGGCCTCGATCAGGGAGTACATGTTGGTTGTGGCGGTCGGAATCTGCAGTTCCCCTGACGAATTTTGGTCTGTCCGATTATCACGGGACCTGTTAAGTGAAGGATGGGCCTCAGGGCTGAAACTGCGGTCCAAAGGTATAATTGTTTAAGCTATTTTGGCCCGCCCCTCCACGTACGATGCGCTGGCGACTTTTCGTGGGCGCCCCATCTCAAGACGGAAGAAACAAAGACGAGAAAAATACTGAAAATGGCTTGGCTCATATACCAGGATTGTTGAGGTGTTCCGTATTTCTTGAGAAATAGCTCACTATGCCTGGCTGGTATACAAACCATGCTGTCACAGCAGCAATCTGAGGGAGGGATACGACGAAACACCCAGTGGATAAATGGGGAAGGGGCAAAGGGGCAAAGTTTAGGCCAAAAGCCCGGATGATACTTACTTTAGTTCTACTTTTTCCCAAGAAGTAGCTTCAGAAGAAGCGAAAACAGGGGCACAATGTGTTATATCACCTTGGCAATCCCTGGAATAGCATCTGGGATACAGAGATGGCATGTTACGGAGAGGTACACCGGCAATCATCACCAGCACATTGGTTTCAAAGTAGCAAAGAGGATCAACCCCAAGAATACAAACGGGAAGCAGGAGTTCCACAGTGGCTGGAACTTCAGAGGCAGACACAAAGGTCAACATGAGTAGAAAGGCCAAACAACTAGTGAAAAAGACGATGTTTTTCATAACCATAGATTGCGATGCATCAATGCTCGGAAGAACAAGCAAGCAGAGAAGAGCGCACGCGTGCTAGTGGACAGTGGAGATAGCAAGACTGAGGAAGAAATGCCAGAAGATCCAAAAATGATGAAGAAGATTATCAGTGCGCTCTTACCGACACACCCGGAGAGACAAAACAAGGATCAAAACTCTGAAGAGGCCACAAGTTACACTCCGTAGGAGCCATGGGTGCTGTAAGCGAAATGAGCGAGAGAAAATCGCCTGGGCCTAATTGCATACCATAATAGGTTATAGCGTTCGTAGCAAGATGATTTCCTAAACTTCGGCTTGACATGTATCGAGGCATCTATTGAGAGGCGAACAATGGTGACCGTAAAAAGATAGCTGCATTTTTCGCCAACTTTAAGAGGTACAATGAATTTTACTGCTTGATAAGGTCGGAGCCCCGCCCATAACACCAGCGTTGTATCGTCTGCTATGTATGCTGGACACAGCGGGCAAGGTATATGAGAAGCTCTTAAGAGCCAGAGTCTGAGCAGCATTGAACGCAGCCGGTGGCATTGCCAAAAACCAAAATGGCTTAAAGAAGTGGAAATCAACCGTCAACGCAATCAGCAAAGTTGTCTAGAAGGCCCACGAGGCGTGGAAAGGAAATAACAGATAAAAGAGTGTGTGCATCCTACTAACGGTTGACGTCAAAAATGCAGTCAACTCGGTAAGGTGGACTGCCATCATGAAAGCTTTCGAAAAGTGGTTCAAGGTATCAGTGTACATAAGAAGGGTAATAAATAATAATCTACTCGACAGGGAACTACGCTACCTCACTACTGAGGGCGTCAGATGTAGTAAGATTACTGGCGGTGTTGCACAGTAATCTGTCCTAGGCCCCGATCTGTAGAACGGGGTCTATGACGAGGTCCTTTCGATTGACATATCAGACCACACATCTCTGGAAAAGTTCTGCTGCCGACATAGCCGCAGCGATAGTCGCAAATAATGAAGAGCAGGTGCAAAACAGGGTTGCTATGGATTCTGGACTGTCAGCCACCTGGATGGTAGACCCTTCAGATAGCTTACCACAAAACTGTGCTAGTCAAATTAACTCGAAGAAAGAATTTTCGCAACCCTCTCTAATTCGAAGTCTTCGGAGTCATGATGAAGGCAACCAAGTGGTTACCGTATGTTGGCATAAAAATTAAAAAGAAGCTCAATTTTCGGGAGCAGATCAGGGCTGCTGCGGAAAAAGCAGTCAATGTGATGGGGGCGCTTTTTCGGTCCAAAGTGCAGCAAAAGGCGAACGATGGTGAGCGCAATCCATGCCATTTTGCTTTACAGAACTGAAATATGGGTGGATGCACTTACCGTTGAATCATATGGTGAAAAGATAGATAATGTCCAGAATAGAGGAGCCTTACGGGTAACAAGCGCATATCGCACGTCCTTAGAAGCTGCACCTGCAGTAATCGCATAAGTACCACTCATAGATCTGCTAGACACCGAACGGAAGCAGGTCTAATGAACGTAGAAGAGTGGAACAACACACTGCTACATTTAAAGAGGAAGAAAGGCAGCGTACCCTCAACAAATGGAACCAGTGCTAATCAGCCAAGACAAAAGGCAACGGGGACGTAGCGACCTGGTTCGAACGAGGACATTGTGAAGTAAATGTCTACCTTACCCAGTTCCTGAGTGGGCTCAGAAGCAACGCTCTGAACACAATTTGGACATTGTTGCGGGATACTGTGAGAAAGTGATGCGCACTAAAAGCCTTCTGCCTAGGACAACGCGCACCACTAGAGGATCAGCAGAGGATTAAGTGAGGTGAAAGCATACACATTAGTAGCTGAATTTTTCTGGAGAGTCTTATGCAATATTTCCCATCCTTTTACAAAAAATAACTACAAATAAACAGAGTTCCTCGCCGACAATTTAGGAGATTTAGGAAGAATTTATAGATTTTAGTCATCAGATGATGATGAGTACAAGAAAACATCTTTCACTAGAAGCTCTTGATAACATCTGGTCCCGCGGCGGAATGGATCTTCATGCTTCCCAATAGATTTTTTCACATCTTCGGTAGTGATAGGTGAGCATTCCTCCAAAATGCCTCGACCTCTTCTGATTTGGCGGGTGGTCGTCAGTGACTGCAGTGTCTCGGGAGTGTCGAGATAGGTCAGAAAAAAACTGTTCATTTTCTTTGACCCACCGGTTGACACACCACTCGCTGGTACCATTCAGCCTCTGTCACGGTTGCTCATGCCTTGGCTTTGGGGTTTTTCCTTAGGGATCATACCTGGATCATTGTCCGTGACTGCTTATTTAGTTTGTAGCTATATTCAGCCTTAATCCTTGGTAAGGGACCCTCTCTCCGCAACTTGATGACGCGTCTGGTAGCCTTGGCAAAGGCTTCCCGTCATATTGATTGATATTCACATCTCATTCAATATAATCCTTTTATTGTTTAGTTCTGAAATTTGATTTCAAAGAAGAAGTATAATAACAAAAAATTGTATGATATTTTTTTCAGAAAAATACAAATGTGTTTATAAGAAATAAAAAAAAAGTGTGTATAAAGTGATTATAATTCTGTTGTAATACCGAAAAGTTAAAAAAGAATCAGTTATTGAAAAAAGAAATAGGATTATTTTCGTATATTTTCACAATAATACAAATGTTTTTTGGTTTTCTGCCAATATAATTCTGACTCTATTCAAGTTCACAGTTATAATTTTTAATTTTCCAAATTCCGTGTTCCAAATCAAAGAGATTTTAAATATTTAAAAATAATTCGAAATCATTTAAATCTCTGGAACTCTTCTAAACTGACCTGTAAATTTTCCATGTAAACGACGGCTCTTGCTAAAACATAAAAGACGATATAAATCTTGATGTCAGTTTGATGGTATCCAGTAATTATCTAGTTTTCCTTGAAACTATCTCTGATGAAATGCAAATATATGAACAAGACACACTTGTAACATTGTCAGTCAAATTCTTCGTTATAACCTCAATAAGTATTTCCTCTAAATATAAAATATGAAGACTGTTTTAACTCCTGTGTTATCATTGGCAGTTATCATCAGCTTTATTGGTGAATATAACAATATATCTATAATCTTAAATACGTTTGTCGCAGCTATACCAGGAACAGAATATCTGCGGTTTAATCTAGATTCTATTCAAATTACTGTTTTCTTTCAAACTTCATCTGAGTTTGTCTGAAATTCAATCTTTAGTCCGGGGAATCGAGAATTTGTGTGTTATAGAAAATAGAATTCGAAAAATGCCCCTGTTGATACGGTATTCGTACCATATGTGCACGCGAAAGTACGCATATGTTACACTCTTAAAGCGTAATCTACAAATGACGTAAGACGATTTGAGCGGTGAATGGGTCTGGTAAAATCGTACTGTTTTTTCTAAGGGGAAGGGGAGTTTAAAAATCTCACTCAAGAAACATTTTTACACAAAAAATAAAAAATCCAAGGATATTACAGCTTAGAAAAAAGTTGAATGAGTTTAAAACTTCTTAAATGGAGTTGAATGTGCAACATATGTGCAAGAAATTCAGGGCCTGAAATGATGTCCCGGAAGTTAGAACTGTAAACTTAATATTTCCAAAAAAATAAAAGTTGTGCTAGATTGTGCTAGACTTGTGTACATTTTTGCAGCAAACAGTTTTTTGAAAAATTGAGAATTATGGCAACAATGTGTGAAAAACTTTTTTGCTAGTAATAAGTTGAAATACTCAAAAAATTTTTTTTTAATTCTGCTCGTGATTTTCGATTTTTTTTAATCCGTCTGCTTCACAATTAAGCACAAGTCTAGCACAATTTAGCACATTTTTTTTAATATAGGTTCACGAAAACAATATTTTTGAAGTAAAAGTATTGCATCTTCGGAAAAAGTGAGTTTTCAACCAATTTGTTTGGCTGTTTTTTACCGTCATCTGAAATTGTGTGGAGTTAGACATAGTTTATTTTCCTTTACTTTATGCATTCTCGGAAAAGGGGGCTGCACCTGAAATAAAACTGTGAGCTCTGCGCGTAGCTCGAAGTTCAGCGCCGAGAAGGTAGAATGGAACCATTTCCCACGACTTTATGTGTAATTGAGTAAGGAATTTGTTTTCACTTTATAATTATTGCTTTCTTCAGAGTTGAGTTCAAGTTAAGTTTTCGTGGTGAGAGGTTCCATTTTGTGTATTTGCCATTTTGTGGATTGGATTATGTCTGTTTGCCAATGTGTGGATTGGACTCTGCCTGTTTGCCATTGTTTGGATTAAAGTGTGGCGGACTGGTTGTCATCGCAATTTTTATACATGCTCTCATAAGGTCTGTAACTTCTGACTTACTTTTGTGATCGCTATTTGATTCTCGGCTTTTTCCTCCACTCTTCAAGTGGAGGTTTTTTATGCCTTAGAATAAACTCTTTCCTTTGCAAGTAATATCTGGCTGTGGTTATTTGAACCCCAATACACTCCACTAGCAATTAAGTGACTGATCAAATTGCTCAAACATTTGGTGCCCCGGGTGAGGATTGGAGTGTGTTGGGCTTTGTTGATTAATTGGCAATTTGCGGTTACTAGTTGAATAGGGAGTTATCATTATTAATAATAATAGTAATATGATATAATATTAATTATAGTTATTATTATTATTATTGTTCTTATTATTGACACGCATACCATGGAACTGGTTGACATATAGTCATTTTTAATCCACCTCTAAAGTCTAAAACTAACGCACCAGGTTTGAATGATAGTGAACTTTAGGTCCCGCGTGGGCGACCCACACGTGGAGAAAATAGAGAAACGGTTATGAGGAAAATGAAATAGTTGTCAAATTCTCTAGTTTATTTGGATTCTGGATCAGATTTGCCAAAGTACAGTCGAATCTTCATTCTGTCTCCCAAAGCTGTCCTTTGAGAAATCTCCAAGCCCTGTCAATCTTAAAGCTGTCCTTTGAGAAACCTTCGAGCTGTCTCAATCTCAAAGCTGACCTTTGAGAAACCTTCAAGCTCTCTCAATCTCAAAGCTGTCCTTTGAGAAATAATTAAGCTATCTCAATCTCAAAGCTGTCCTTTGAGAAACCTAGAAGCTGTATCGATCTTGAAAGCTGTCTTTTCAGAAATTTCCAAGCTGTCTCACGAAATATTGCGCACGTAGCATTGAATAGTGCCGTACGCACGATACGATAAACAAACCAAAGTCAAAAGAGGTTGGGTTGGCATGTATGTCATCGTTTTATAGCTGAAAGCGGTTTTCGGTTTTATACTTCTTAGTTTTGCAATCTTGGATAGTTTTTTCCTTACATAATAGAATTACATGCTTCCTTTAGGTCTTTTTGTTTTCTTCTTTCCTATAGGTTATTGTTGGGGTCATTGGATTTCCAATTATATGTCATGTTTATGCCTGTGTTTTGATTGCTTGGGGCTCATAAATTCCAAAGATGCAAACTGAGGTATGTGTGTGGAACATGCCGGGACAGGCACCACTCGTCATTGCACGCCACTCGCACTGGGCAGACAACGAACTATAAAAAGAAAAAAGAGGTGTCTGGCCACGCAGGTGGACAGAAACAACCTGCTCCCTCAGCCAAGGTATCCGCGTTGACGTCAAGTTTTTCCGGCACATGACAACTGGTATTTATAGCGACAGCCCAGATTATGCTGAGAGGTTCTACGGGTACCCAGATCTGTTCTCGCACCCTGATCGATCAAGGCTCTGAGGCCTCCTTTGTTAAGGAATCCACTGTGTAGTTACTCCAGTTACGCAAACACCGCGTAAATATTCCATTAACTTGAATGGGTGCGTCACTCGCCGGTACAGCCCGTGCTATTGTAAATCTGTTATTGCGCTTAATGAGTAATCCCTCATTCAATCTTGAGACTAAGGCCTTGGTCCTTCCTCGCCCTCCATTAAACCCCCATCACAGTCAAGCACTGACCTCGACTTAAGCCAGTTTGGTGATCTTGGCTTACCGAATCCTCACTTCTACAAACCCAAGTCAGTCGATGTCGTCTTGGGGTACGATGTATTGTCGGATCCTGCGACCTGGCTTGCGCTATTTCCCAGCTTCACCTTTGATTACCCAGGATACTGCTTTGAGGTGGATTGTTTCGGGATCGACTCACTCCGTCCTGCCACGGCGGGCGGACCCCCCCCCCCCCCCACATCACGTGCCTCTCTCACGGCTAAGCATTGTGTCCATTATAATTACCTGCAGGAGACTTTGCAACGTTTTTTGACGCTGGAAGAATTTTCTAATAATAGTCACAAAATGAAACCTGAAGATGAGACCTACGAGCGTCTGTTTCTTGATATTCATGTCCGGGTGCCCCATGGCCGATATATCATTCGGCTGCCGTTGTGATTGGAGCCGCCGATGGCCTCTACTGAGACCCGACGAATGGCCTTGAGTTCGCTTTCCACGACACACCGTCGCTTTGCCCGGGACAGTCGCATGGCGGACTCGTATCGTCAATTTATGAAAGTTTATGAGGATTTGGGGCATATGGAAAGAGTTCCTGTTTCTCAGATAGACAATCCACGAGCGTGGTATATACCGCATCATGCGGTAATCCAGTCCAGCCCGCATCAGCAAAAGCTTCGTGTTGTCTTCGACGCTTCACGACGCACCGCAGAACAGCAATGTTTAAATGAATTGTTAATGCTGAGGCCTGCTCTTCAGGACGATATATTCCTGATACTTTTGATTTGGTGCAGATATTGCTTTGTTCTTACAGCGGACATCATGAAGATGTTTCGCCAAATCCGCGTTCGCACTGAGGGTCAGGATCTGCAGAGAATTCTCCGGGCTCCGGATTCTGCGGTGCCGCCCGTGGATTGTCGTTTGACTACGGTCACTTATGGGACCGCATGTGCCCCATACTTGACAATACGCACACGAGGCCAGCTGGCAAAGGCTGAGTAGCAGCGTTTTCCCCTTGGGGCTTGTTGCCTCCAGCGCAATACCTATGTCGATGATATTTTCGCGGGGGCTCATATACTGGAAATCGCGATACTAAAGCGAGATGACTAGGCTGCGAATTGCTCTGTGCTGTTTTTGAGTTGTATAAATGGGCAGCACATCATTCTGTTCTGCTCCCTGGACGCAGCAGGCATAGGGAGCCGGGAAGAACACAACAAAAATTTTCTCCCAATGAGTCCGTTAAGACGTTGGGCTTGCTTTGGAATCCAGCAATGGATATGTTGGGGTTCAGTGTTGCCAACTCCCTTTCGCCAAATCTTCTTTACCGTCGGAGATCCTAGAGCGATGGAATGATTATAGTTACTCAATAATCTCCATCCCTACACTCTTGATCGATCGCTCGTTGGGAAGCTCTCCCGACTCTCGGTGTCAGCTTCATGGCTTCTCGGATGCATCTTCTCGCGCATATGCCGCAGTGGTTTATCTGGATATCCAGCTTGATGACGGCCGTGTCACTTCTTATGGCTGAAACTAAGCAATATGAGCTTCCTTCCGGACGCTGGAATTCCGGAAATCCCTGAGAACCGCCTGAGTCGTTTTCAACTTCTTCAACGTGTCCGCGACAACTTTTGGAAACGCTGGTCACTAGAATACCTCCAACACCTTCAGGAGCGAAACAAATGGCGCAGTCCATCTGAAAACTTCGCTGTGAATCAGTTGGTCCTTGTTAAGGATGAACGATATCCACCTTCGACGTGGCCTTTGGGACGCGTTGTTGAGGTTCATCCTTGCCCTGACAATATCTGAAATTGTGTGGAGTTAGACATAGTTTATTTTTCTTTACTTTATGCATTCTCGGAAAAGGGGGCTGCACCTGAAATAAAACTGTAAGCTCTGCGCGTAGCTCGAAGGTCAGCGCCGAGCAGGTAGAATGGAACCTTTTCCCACGACTTTATGTGTAATTGAGTAAGGATTATTTTTTCACTTTATAATTATTGCTTTCTTCAGAGTTAAGTTCAAGTTAAGTTTTCGTGGTGAGAGGTTCCATTTTGTGAGTTTGAACGAGCCTTGTGTTGGATTATGTGTATTTGCCATTTTGTGGATTGCATTATGTCTGTTTGCCAATGTGTGGATTGGACTCTGCCTGTTTGCCATTGTTTGGATTAAAGTGTGGCGGACTGGTTGTCATCGCCATTTTTATACATGCTCTCATAAGGTCTGTCACTTCTGACTTACTTTTGTGATCGCTATTTGATTCTCGGCTTTTTCCTCCACTCTTCAAGTGGAGGTTTTTGTGCCTTAGAATAAACTCTTTCCTTTGCAAGTAATATCTGGCTGTGGTTATTTGAACCCCAATACACTCCACTAGCAATTAAGTGACTGATCAAATTGCTCAAACACAATTAGTTGAATTTAAAAAAAATAAATAAAAAAACGTTTGAATCACCAAACAAAACGGATTAGTTTTCATTCAATCTTTTTCATTCTTAGATAAAAATGGTTAAATTTAAACCAAAAAAGATGAATTCTCAACGCGAAATGTAATGTTTAATATTTCGATCAGAAACTATTTTTATCTTAAATCCAAGACTTTTGAACTCAAACAAAAACAAAATAATTTTCAGCAAAAGTGTTGAATTGTCAATAAAGACAGGTTTTGGCATTCACAGAAATTTCTCCAATCATTCCGGCAATGACAAAAAGACTCGCAAATTATTTAAGTGGCATTTTTGAATTCGATAAAAATGACAAAAGTTAAATGCTTCTTAACATTTTGAAAATTTGTATCAGCAAAAAATTGAAAAAACTATTTTTCTGATAGATTAGGAAATTTCAATCGACATTTTTACTAAGTATGAAATATATTTTAAAACTATCGCAAGGAAATTTTTGATTAAACTAAAATTTAAAAAGTTCTAGACAGTTTATAATTAAGTAAGTTACCTATATGGGAATTTTTTTGAAACACAGTGAAATAATTTTCAGTATCTTCTTCAAATTGTCTACAAATTTTTGGTAGAGTTGACTGATAACCGAACATTGAACGATCGGAATCAAAGTAAAAAATTAAAACAAGCCATAGGGCTTCATGTCTCTGTTTAGTAAATTTTGAAAAGATAATCAAAAAGCAATCTCAGTTCCAGAATAGTTTACACAAGGCGAATTTAGTTCTTTTTTTCTTTTTGCAGAGTTCAGCTCACAGTTTGAGTGTTTACCCAATGGCGAGCCCATTCCATTTTTTCCTCGTTGCGAACCTTCTTCTTCATCTTCTGCCAGACCATACTCCCCGGGTTCTGCGGTGAGTTCTTCTCTATCTTCCGAGCCTCCTCTTCGTGACAGGTCCAGGTCTCCTCACGCTGGTCGTTCTTCTTCATACCTACTTGGAATTAAACGTGAACAAAATAGATCTATTCGGCTTATTCCCCACACGAATCCAAACCGGCGATTCGAAATTCGAAGATACGTTTTTCCTCAAGATAGACCAATTCAATCACAAGGTGAACGGAGAAACCTTGTGCCCATGCCAACCGAAGAACAAGATGTATTATCAACGCCCGATGGTCATGTCTTTGCAATATTCGAGAGGAATAATACAATTCTTCGTGGAATATATACAATGAGAACTGGCTATCAAAAACGAGCAAAAATAAACATGAACAGCGGCACGGTTGAAGAGATGACTCCAGAAGAGGGCAGGGAGTCTCCCTTAGGCAAGCGTCGCCCAATCTCAAAGAATTTTAAAATAATAATGGTAGACAACTTCCCTCCACAACAATAATTTAATTAAAAAAGAACAAGCAAAAGTAAAATATAATATTGTTTGCGATCAGAAATATGATCAAAATATTACCAAAATGTAAAAAAAAATTTAATCATTAAAATATTATAATTGCGTCCCCTTTTTCAATAAAAAAAAGATTTACCTTATGCTGTTTTCTAAGTTAATTCGTTTTCCAGAAAACAAATTCTTTTGTCTTTTTTAAAATAAATTCACCATCATACAGGCAATTCTTGGACTTTTTGGATGAAATTTGCAAAAAACCTTCCCTACGATATTCTACTACTTCCAAGGTGAATAATTAATCATTATTTGTTGGTTTTCGTGCTGCACGCTCAATAATATATTCATCTCGCGCTACGTCCTCGGTCTTTGTATGTTCCCCACATTTGTGCACAGTCCTTTTGAAATTACTGGTCAAAGCATCGACAACTGTACTTTGGTGATTGTGAATTCTCTTTTGTTAAAGCTCCTTCGGCTTCCACGAACACATTCTCATCACGCATCTCGTGCTCCGCACTCGATTCTGTCCAGCATCTGAACTTTTCTACATTATGTTCAACACTTTTATATCAAATATATATTACATTTATTTATATACATTTACCAGGAATTGCTAATTAAGATATTGCAAAATAAAGTAAAAATTTTATTAATCATTATTATTTGAGTATTTTTTTCTTATTTTGCATTAAATTTTATTCTCAGCTACCCTGAAAAATGTATAATTTCAATTCGTTATCTTGTTTTTATGACTGGAAAGTGCGCATCCTATAAGAAAAACATTTTTTGTTAATAAACATTTTATTGCTATTTACGTCGTTTCCCCATAAATTTAATTCGCTTACGTTCAATTTTATTCTTTAGAATTTATACTAAAAATACGCATCCTAGCGTAAAGTGGGTTTGAGCAAATTTGTAGATATAATTCAGGCGAAAAATGTTGTTAAATAAAATGTTATTGTAGCTTGTGCCCTTTTTCCAAGAAAGAAATTTGTTTTATTTTTGATATATATCTTTTTTGGTTGAACAACGTTTGTCTTTTAATTTTTTGTCGTCTCTTTTGTCGTGTTTCTAAAAGTTTAATTTTTAAATTTTTATATCTTTTTTTTTACGATTAAAAAAATATACTCGTTCTATCCAAAAATGATCAGTAACAAATTTGAAGATCCTTTTTGGGTGCACAACTTCTGTTTATTAATTTTTTTTTCGTACCTTGTGCCGTTTCTGTTATTTTTTACGATAAAAACAAGAACTACGCGTCCTATAAACTTTTGTCAATTCACTTTTTCATATTTTGCGTCGTTTGTCCAAAAATTAAATATTTTAATTCATAATGTTGTTCTTGCGAATAAAACAAAAACCACGCATCCTATCAAAAAATAATTCATAACAAATTTGTGGCTCTTTTTTGGGTGAACAACATTTGTCTTATTTTTTTTGTAGCTAGTGTTGTTTGTCCAATTTTTTTTTTTTAATTTCTAATGATATTTTTTACGATTTTAAACAAAAAATATGAGTCCTATCAATAAGTAAATAATAACATATTTGTAGATATTTTTTGAATGCAGAATTCTTGTTTCTCCATCTTTTTTCGCATCTTGTATAGTTTGACCGCAAAATGGAATTTTGCATTATTTTTTTGTGCGATAAGAACTTAACCAGCCATTTTGGTTACAAACTCAAAAAGTTAGAGGATTTTCAAAATTGTTGAAAACAATTTTTTTAAGATATAAAAATTGTATGTTCGGAAATCAAAATTTTTATCGCACAAATAATAATTAAAAATGAAAAATTCCATTTTGTGGTCAAACTATGCAGGATACGAAAAAATATGAAAAAACAAAAATTGTGATCCCAAAAAAGATCCACAAATTTGTTACTAATCACTTCTTCATAGGATGCGTATTTTTTGTTTTAATCGTGAAAAGTCACATTGAAAATAAAAAAGTTGAATTTTTTGGAAAAGCGACACAAGCTACGAAAAAAACTTAATGAACAAAAACTATGCACCTAAAACACATCTAAAATTTTTTCATAAATCAATTTGTGATAAGGCGTGTAGTTTTGGTTTGAATCAGAAAAAATGACATTAAAAATAAAAATGATGAAACATACACTCTCGTCATTCATGATTGAGAAAGTATTAGAATTGTCCGAAATTTCCCACCATAATATTCAAATTTCGAACCAAACGATGAATACAATTTATATACATTCTTATACATTTTATGATAGTTATTGATTTTAATTATAAGAATTGTTTTTAATACCCATTTTGAATTTCGCGCCAACTGCGGCCTACTAGCGCGTGACCCTGACGCAAGCGCAGTAGCTCAAGTCACCCAATTTTGCATCCCTGAACCACGAACGCATCGCATTTCAGGATACCGGAATGCACCAAAAAATAGCGTGAAAACTGAGCCTAGCTCTGGCAGACCAGTAACGGCCAAAACACTTTAGGATGTAGAATAAGCGCGAGAGTTAACTAATAGAAATCGTCGTTTACCAGTTAGAGACAGGGATTTCAAAAACTATTGTTTCGAAAATTTTGAGCCAAGATTTGGGGAATAACTGCGTGACTGCGAAATTCGTTCTACGGCTGCTGACGGAAGGCCAAAGGGATGATCGACTGACCTGCGACCAAGGCCCAATTTTTAGAACAAAAGAAGATTTGAAGCGATAACGTGACGCAGTAGAAAGGAAACGGTCTGATTTGTGAAAAAGTGGCGACTGAATCCTTCGCCAAGACGATGCACCTGCCTTTTCATCGCATCTTACTCAGCAATTTCTGGTGAAGCATGGCCTACAACTTTGGTTGCCTCCATGAAGTCCTGACTTGACTGCCTGTGATTTCTGGCTGTTCAAACTGAAGAATTCTCTAAAAGGAACATGATATAAATACGCAGAGGAAATAAAACAGAATGCGACGAAGCAGCTGTTAGCTATTCCGAAATGTGGCTTTAAAGAGTACTTCCGAAAGTGGGAGGATCGCTAAATAAAGGTTGTGGCTCCTAAAGGGGAGTACTCTGAAGAGGATAACATTGCCATTTACTGAAATTAAATCGTTCTCCTGGTACACCAGAATATTAATGTTTATAATTGAACCGTATTTTTTCAAATACCAATGACATTGAATCTTGCGCTATGTGAAGAATCGCCTATCCATCATTTTCTCATTAAGAAATTAGACCTGGTTTTTGTTCGACGATTACTCTTGAAACAAGTGACAATGATAACAGAGTCTCCCTAGATTGAGTAATTATAAATGATGATAAAATATATAGATCTGCAGGTTGGGAAATTTAATCGAGATCACTACATCTATTCTGTTAATATTTTCAGACAAGTGATGCATGAACTATGGAATGAACTGGTATGTACAGAGATATAGGTAAGTAGCTAAATGTTTGCGTATATATAGTGGTTGAACTGAATTGCATTAGACACGCGGCAAAGCGAGCCGAGGCGTTTAGATCTCGCATTAAGGTAAGTCGCGATGCTGGCAAAGTCAGGACGTCTAAAGTTACATCCGCAGTTGAATTCAGAGGTAGACCATATAGAATTCTAACTAAACTTGGCGTTAGCAATGCTGAAGCCACTACAGTCAGATTATAACAAAAAGTATTGTCCGTTCTGCAGGTATCTGCAGCTTCGACGTAATGATAAATATTCGCTTGAATTTAATTATTTTAAATTTGATGAAAAATATCGAAGAACAAGTTCACAAAAAATTAACTGCGAGCTCGATTTGAACCTAGACCTCCTTTGTTAATAAAAGGTGCTTTAACAAATTCAGCTACCGCAGCCCGCAAGGGGAAATTTTGATATTTAATTTTCAATTTAATGATTTTCTACTTTCAATTATTTCATAATTTTAATAATTAGATTTTTATTATTTTTTTATTAATAACACTTATTTTGAAATAGAATATTGATCATGAAATCGATGCTGCAGGTATCTATAGAACAGACTCTTCTCTTATAAAATAGAGTCGAATCTGGATTTAGTGATTCTGGATGAAGTGCTTCCGAGAATTGACGCCGAGTCAAGTGTATGGGTGAGAAGAGCTGCGGGGCGGTGTATGGCGTTCACTCAGGCGTGAAAAAAACAGGAGCGTTGCGGTAAGGCGCTGTACCCTAACGGCCCACCTGCGTAATTGCGTCATGACGTTCCGACAGTTCACTCGAAGTGGGAAGCACACGCGTTTACATAGCGAATAAGCACAATGGCGAGCTCGCGTCGACCACAAGTAAGTCGCTGATGCCAACTGGAGCCGATCAGACCGATCGGATTATCGTAGTATCTCGAAGTTATTGAAGCAATGTTAATGAAACAGAGCAGTGAATATCATTTCATTTTAATCAAAAATTTTATATTACGAGTGAAAATTAATTATTTACTATAAGATTTCTTGTTAATATGCCATTGAAATTCAAATTTCTTCTGAATTGGTGGTGCTGTCGTAGCTACCCAATAGGCTCTACGAATCGACAAAGAAAATAAAGATGAAGTATTGGATCGACAGAGAGAGAGAGAGTATGATTGTTTCGAAACGAAAAGTAAGATCTGTCATTGGAACACAATCGGATCGTGTCTATCACACATAGTAGAAAGAGAGATCCGATCGACCTCAAGCATCGGAATCCCACTTCAGTGTTTTGTAATTTCAAACTGTCAAGTGTTGAAGTGAGAATTGGAAAAACTGTATTTTTTGTAGACAATTAAACTCATATTTATAAAAGTAAGTGATATTCTGTTAAATAACTTTTTTGTATGTCTGTTTATGAAACTGCGTCTCATGAATTATGTGATTACGCAGAAGTGCGTGCTTCCCACTTGAAGTGTTTTGTGAGGTATTTTGTTGCAAAAGTGATGTGCTTTTGGATGCTCCTGTCTTCGAATGGTTTAATAAAGTGAGCGACAGAGTATCTGTAACGATTATTGAAGAGAAAGCTCTTCTTTTAAACGAGATGCTCAGCGGCCCGCGAACGTTTAAAGTGCGTAAGCAGGAAACACATTTATTTTAACGATTAACAGCAAACTTTCTTCCTCATTTCTATTAAGTATTTATTTTACCCTTATCTCCATGTTTGGAAAACAATCTTCAAAATATTTTTCACCACGCAGTAAAATCCACAGGAAACGCTTCATACGTCCCTGACTTTATACGTTCCGAGAATCTGGATTTAATGTCACGGCCAGCCCCAAAATCGACACTATATCCAGATTCGACTGTATATTCTAATGCAATTGTTTCATACGGCGTGATCGCCAAAAATAGCAGAAGTTCTTACAAAAATAATATTTTAATAGACTTCACAGCCCAAAATGCCAGATTTCAAAACAGGAGAAATATTGCGATTTTTCACTAAAACAGGGGAATAAATTCTATCCAATGAAATTAATGTGTAGGTACCATATTGAATTCAATATGAAGCGGTTAAGATTTAAATTCAGAATATATTGCATTTTCGATCAAATAGTTGAATTCTTATCCAAGAAATTTTATTTTTCTACTAAAATAGATGAATATGAAACCAAATAGTTACATTTTCAAGAATAAGAGACGGATGTTTAACCAAACAGTTAATGTACCTAAATGCTCGTGAGGTAATGGTAAGAAAGGAAATACAAAAACGGTTATCTTTATTGTAACTTTTTTTCAGTAAAGGCTTATACAACTGTAAAGAAAATATATGTATGTGTTTTTGAAGAAGTTCAAAGATCCTTTGATTAGAAAGTAATATTTTAAACGGTAATTTTACCCCATAGTTGAAAATGCAACTATTTGGTTCAAAATGTAACTATTTTCTTTAAATTTTGTTCTTTTTTGGTCAAACATTAATTTTTTCAACTGTAAATCAACCGTTTGTTCTGAAATTCCTATCCTTGGTTTAAAATATGAATATTTTGTTGACAATTCTTTTTTTTTTGCATTTTCTGGCTGGATGGGGTTCGTTATACAAAAGTTGTCTAGCAAGAAATTAGAAATATTTTAGTCCCTGATGAAAGTAAAATAAAAGCTAGTGTAATAATGTATCATAGTGTATCATTGTGTACCATATGTTATCACATTATCGCATAATATTGTATCACATTGTATTATATTGTATCTTAATGTATCATATTGCATCATGTTACATAATATTGTACCATATTACATCATATTGTATCGTGGTGTATTATTTAGCGTGATACTGTATCATATTGTATCAAACTGTATCATACTGTATCATAGTGCATCATATTACGTCATATTATATCATATTACATCATATTGTATCGTGTTGTATCATGTGGTATGATAATGTATCATAGTGTATCATATTGTGCCATATTGTATCATATTGTATCATATTGCATCATATTGTATCATATTGTATCATATTGTGTAATACTATATAATATTGTATGATATTTTATCATATTTAATCATATTATATGGCATTGCATTACATTGTATGGTATTGCTTTATATTGTATGGTGTTGTATCGTATTGTATCATATTGTATCATATTCGGTGATACTATACCATATTGTATGATATTGTATCATATTCCATCATTGTATATGATATCACATTACATTGTAAAGTATTGCTTTATATTGTATAGTGTTGTATCGCATTGTATCATATTGTATCATATTCGGTGATACTATACCATATTGTATGATATTGTATCATATTCCATAATTGTATATGATATTACATTACATGGTAAAGTATTGCTTTATATTGTATGGTGTTGTACCATATTGTATCAAATTGTATCATATTTTATAATGTATCACATTCTATGATGCGGTTTCATGTTCTATCATATAGCGTGATGTTGTATGATATTGTATCATATTGTATCGTATTGCATCACATTGCATAATATTGCATCATACTGAATCATAGTGTATCGTATAGTATCATGTAGTGCGATGCTGTATCATATTGTGGAATACTGTATAATAGTGTGCCGTATTGTATGATACTATACCATATTGTATGATATTGTAGCATATTCCCCCATATTATATAATATTTTTCCACATTGTATGATATTATGGTATATTGTATGGTGTTGTATACTTGTATCATATTGTACCATATTGTATTATATTTTATAATGGTATATTATATCGTATGCTATCGCATGGTATTGTGTCATATTATTTTATAATGTATCAGATTGTATGATGTGGTTTCATGTTTTATTATATAGCGTGATATTGTATGATATTTTGTGATATTGTATCATACTGTATCATATTAAAGCATATTACACTATATTGTATCACAATATCTCATGTAGTGTGATACTGTACAATATTGTGGAATAATGTATCATATTGTATCTTATTGCGACATATCGTATCGTATTGTATCATATTGTATCCTATTGCATCATATTGTATCATCGTGTATCATGTTGTATGATATTATGTCATATCGTATGATGTTGTATCATATTTATCATATTATATAATATTGCATCTCATTGTATGGTATTGAACCATATTGTACCATATTGTATTATATTTTATGATGTATTAGATCGCATGATATCGCACAATATTGTGTCATATTATTTTATAATGTATCACATTGTATGATGCGGTTTCATGTGTTATCACATAGCGCGATATTGTATAATATTGTATAATATTGTATCATATTGCATCATAATTCATCATATTGTATCACATCGTATGATACTGTATCATATTACATGATATTATCTGATATTGAATCGCATCGTATGGTATTGTGTTATATTGTGTGGTGTTGTACCATATTGTATCATATTGTATTATATTTTATAATGATATATTGTATCGTATGGTATCACATAATTTTGTTTCATATTATTTTATAATGTATTACATTGAATGATGCAGTTTCATGTTTTATAATATAGCGTGATATTGCATGATAATGTATCATATCATATTACATCATATTATATTATACTTTATCATATTGTATGGCATTGTATCATATTGTATGATTTTGTACCATATTGCGTGATATTTTATCATATTTTATAATAGTGTATTATATCGTATGCTATTGTATTATATTGTATGATTTTATTTTATAATGTATCACATTGTATGATGCGGTTTCATGTTTGATCATATTGTACAATACGCGGTGGTATTTTATGGCACCTACTATATAACATTGTATCATATTGTATGATTTACCGTAATATAGTGTGATAATATATAAGAATGTATTATACTGTATCATAACGCATTGTATTGTATGATAATCTAAAGAGAGAGAGAGTGTGAGAGAGAGAGAGTACTTTTGTTTCAATTCACTCCCATACAAAATACACAACCGTCCCGATAAAAGTTTCACTTCAATAAAATATTACCTAAAATGAAAAATCGTTGTGAAATTGTCTTAATAGATAATGGTGAAAAAGTATTAAAAAAAGATTATTTCTATTGTATTTTTCACAATGAGGCTTATAAAACTGTAAAGAAGAGATATGAAAGTCTTTGAAAAAGTTCAAACATTTTGGTTCAGATAAGTCTCGATCGTGAATGAAGAAAGGTTATCCCAGTGGGACTGTTTCGATTGATGCCTCATGAAGAATGGAAACGGTCAGCTCGTTCTTTGCAATCCTGAACCACAAATTCTCCTAGATTTCAAAATCACACTCTAAAAACTAGGCATTAACTTTTATCCGGGATCTTTTTTTGGTCGTCCTAATATGATCTCACAAACAGTATATTTTAGTACCAGTTTTTGTCTTGTTTAGTTTGCTAACTTCAGATTGATAAATAATGCGAGATAGCAAACTAAATTGATTCAGAGGGTGCATTGTTTAAAGTGTTCCAAACTTTAATATCATTGTGAATTCCATGAATTCCGTGAATTCCATACATTTCGTGAATTTCCTGAATTCTAATAATTTCTTGAATTCCAATAATTCCTTGCATTTCTTGAATTCTAAGAATACATTGAATTCCATAAGTACCTTGAATTCCATGAAATCCTTGAATTCCATGAAATCCTTGAATTCCATGAATTCCGTGAATTTCCTGAATACCGTGATTCCTTGAATTCCATTAATTCCTCCAATTCCCTGAATTCCATGAATTCTATGAATTCCATAAATTTCTGGAATTCCATACATTTCTTGAATTTCTGTAATTCTATGAATTCCGTAAATTCTATGAATTCCGTGAATTCTATGAATTCCGTGAATTCCATGAAATCGTTGAATTCCATAAATTCCATGAATTTCGCGAATTCCACGAATTCCGTGAATTCCATGAATTCTATGAATTCCGTGAATTCCGTGATTTCCGTGAATTCCGTGAATTCAGTGAATTCCGTTAATTCCATGAATTCCGTGAATTCAGTGAATTCCGCTAACGCCATGAATTCCGTGAATTCCATAAATTTCGTGAATTCCTTGAATCCAATAATTCCTTGAATTTCTTGAATTCCAAGAATACCTTGAATTCCACAAATTCTTTGAATTCCATGAAATCCTTGAATTTCATGAATACCGTGAATTTTCTGAATGCCGTGATTCCTTGAATTCCATTAATCTCTTCAATTCCTTGAATTCTGTGAATTCCGTGAATTCCATAAATTTCTTTAATTCCGTTAATTCTATGAATTCTGTGCATCCTATGAATTCCGTGAATTCTATTAATTCCATTAATTTCATGAATTCTATGAATTCCATTAATTCCGTGAATTCCGCGAATTCCATAAATTTCTTGAATTCCGTCAATTCTATGAATTTCGTGAATTCCGTGAATTCCATGAATTCCTCGAATTCCATCAATTTCATGAATTCCTTGAATTCCGTGAATTTCCTGAATGACGTGATTCCTTGAATTCCATTAATCCCTTTAATTCCTTGAATTCCATGAATTCTGTGAATTCTGTGAATTCCATAGTAAGTAAGTATACCATAAGGCCATTTCCCTTTCAGGGTAGGCGTGACACTACCCGATTAGGGTAGCGTTTCTAGGTGGATATTTTCTTGTAGTAAATAACTACTACAAGTGTGGGCTCACGACACCCACGGTGGGCCAACAGCACGCAGTATTCTCGAATGGTTACCCATCCAAGTACTAACCGCGCCCAACGCTGCTTAACTTCAGTGATCTGACGAGAACTGGTTTTTTCAGCGTGGTTTCGCCATAAATTTCTTTAATTCCGTGAATTCCATACATTTCTTGAATTCCGTCAATTCTATGAATTTACGTGCATTCTGTGAATTCCGCGAACTCTATGAATTCCATGAATTCTATGAATTCCATTGATTTCGTGAATTCCTTGAATTCCAATAATTCCTTGAATTTCTTGAGTTCCAAGAATACCTTGAATTCCATAAATTCTTTGAATTCCATGAAATCCTTGAATTTCATGAATTCCTTAAATTTCGTGAATTTCCTGAATGCCGTGATTCCTTGAATTCCATTAATCCCTTCAATTCCATTAATCCCTTCAATTGCATGAATTCTGTGAATTCCTTGAATTCTGTGAATTCCTTGAATTCTGTGAATTCCTTGAATTCTGTAAATTCTATGAATTCCATAAATTTCTTGAATTCCGTCAGTTCTATGAATTCCGTGCATTCTATGAATTCCGTCAATTCTATGAATTCCGTGAATTCCATGAATTCCGTGAATTCCGTGAATTTCATGGATTCTGTGAATTCCTAGAATCTCATTAATTCCTTGAATTCCATGAATTCCTTGAATTGATTTAGTTATTTTACTAGATTGGTGGATCAAACTGAAGTGCAATTGGTATGTCGCGTGAACTGTTTTAACACTGAATTAAGTGCAGGTTTTATTTTCCGTGACCATCTAGGCAATTTTATTTTTCAATTCGGCTGTCATTTTATCGCTTTTACAAATTTTAGAAGAATTTCTATCCAGTTAAAGAAAAGCAAACCTTAAAAATTAAATTCCTAAAACTCGATGATTGTAAACATTAAAAACTATTCTTTAGACAGTAAGAAAAAAGATTCTTTGATTAAAAGAAAATTTCTTTGAATTCAGGAAAAATATTAAATGGCCCTCAGTCAAAGAAATTTATTTTGATTCAAAGAAATTTTGTTGATTCAAAGAAATGGGTTTTTGTTCAAATTAAACGTTGTCTTTAATTTAAAATCAATTTCTTCATTGTTAAGGTATTTTCGGTTGAATGAAAAAATTATGTTAAAAAAACGATTTTTCTTTGAAAAAAAAATATTTTTTTCTGACTGACCTTTATCATAATTTTGATAATCCTTTGTCTACAAAAATTTTGTGAAAACCATTGCACAGGAATACGATATGGAAATTCAAATTTAGAATGTTTCTACGAGCATATAGTTTCAAACTATTTGAATTGTAAAGTTTTAAATCTTTGTTATATCCAAGCTTGGAAAATAAAGTTTTTTCATTCAAATAGTCCTAATTCATAATATTGATAAGAATTTTCCGTGAAATTTTTCTCATATTTTATTAAAAATGCATTTTTTCGGTAGAAGATTCATCATTCCAGTTGAAAATTTATCTACTTGGTGAACATTTTAACTATTCGCTGGATAATACGTTTTTTTCTGGTTGAAACTTAATGTTTTAATTCAAAATTAAAATATTTAATTTTTGATTGAAGATTTATCGCTTTCAGTTTAGAATTTAACTGTTTTTTTTAGATTAGTTCATTTCAACTAAAAAATTAGTCTTCCTCACTGTAAAATCAACTTTCCTATTTTTTCTTGAAAATTTATCTTTTTTGGTTGAAAATTCAACTATCTTGTTGAAAATGCATTTTTTGGGTTGAAGATTCATTATTTCAGTTGAAAATTTATTTTAATTAAAAATTGAACTCTTCAAATTTTGGTTGGAAATGTATCGCTCTCAGTTTAAAATTCAACTATTTTGTTGAAAATCAATTTCTTTCCGTTAAAAAATTAATTTTCTTTCTTTGTTAAAAAAATTTATCTTCCGGAGTTAGAAATTCATCTTTTCGGTTAAAAATTGAATTATTAAGTTTGAAATTTCTCTCTTTAGGGAAATTAATTTTTTTGACTGAAAATCGATCCTTTCGAATTTGTAGAAAAATTGTCTTTTTGGGTAGATTTTAATTTCATTGGTTTAAAATTCATGGATTATGTTAAACGTTTGCCTTTTTGATAGAAAATTTATCTTTTCTACTGTAAAATTCATCTTTCAGGGTGAATATTAAACTTTTTAGTTACAAATAAATATTATACTTCCCGCCTCGTTCTCGGGATTACAATTGTAGTTTCGCTACTCCTCGCTAGATTGTCACAAACTTCAGAGCCAGAAAGAATTCCCTAGAGCGCCCCCCTGCGTCCATCTATTGAAACTTCATTCGTTTGTTTGTGTTAGCTGTCGCAAGACGTAGTGAGCCAAGTTACATTGTGTTTTTTATTTTTTGTGATTTTTAGCCATGGGAAAACATCGCAGACGGGAATATGACAGTGACGACTTTCGTGATCTGATGCGGGAAGTGAAAAGACTTAAAAGAGAGATGAGAGATCGTAAACGATCGAAACACTCACCTTCCGTTTCTTCTTGTTCGTCGCGATCGCGATCTTCTTCACGAATTTCATCCCGGAGGACCCGGAGCCTTTCAAGGAGACGTCGAGTTCGTTCTCATTCTCGGCGATCTCGCTCCAGACGATCGCGTTCTCATTCACGACGATCTCGTTCAAGACGTTCTGATTCACGACGTACTTCGCATGAACCGTCAAGGTCTCCCTCAAAACGCTCTTCAGGCTCCAAAACTGGTAAGTTTCGTGCTGAATTTTTGAGACGGCGAAGATCATTCTTAAGATGATATAAGTGCCGATCTACTGGTAGAGCCTTTACATAAGTACAGGACTAATCCAGTTTCTTCTTTGCAGGAGCCCCATCTCAAGAGGGGACAGTCAAAGACCAAGATTCGAACGTAGCACCCGATAATGGAGAAACGAGCGGACAGTCTGGCGCATGCGTCGAGGGAAATAAAGTGTTGGACGAAAAGAGGTTAGATGTGCTTGGAAAAGATCCAGCAACCTCTGACACAGGAGAGGTTAAGTTGAATCCGGATTTAGTCTTAAGATGGGACTTTTGGCTCAGGAATGGTCTCCCAGCAGATACCAAGGAGGAACTGCTTAAAAAATATCCTCGAAAGGGTAACATTTTCCTGGATGCTCCGGAAGTGAATCCGGTGATGCTCTTATCAATGGGCGAGTCATCTGTTAAGAGAGATGAGCATTTTCAAGATATGCAACGACTGGCAGGCTCCGCTTTATCAGCCTTGGGCCAGGGAATGAATATGTTGCTTTAGGAGGAAGAGTTTGACGCTATAAAATTGCTCGAGTATTTGTCTGATAGCGGAAAATTAGTAACTCAACTTCACCATGCAGAGACAATTGCTCGTAGAGCATTCATTACACCTGCTTACAGTAAACCTGTGAAGTCAATCTTGGACAAATCATACAGAGGTACTTTGCTTTTCGGTGATGACCTTACCGAAAAGATTAACGAAGTAAGTTCATTAGAGAAAATAAGTAAGACCCTCAAGCCAGTTTTTCCTGCGAAAAAACCAGCTCAGAATTCCGGGTCTTTAAACACGAGGAGCTCGTCCTCGAGGAACCAGAGTCAATCGTGGGCGAGCAAAGATCAGACAAATTTTCGTTCCCAACCGAAAAAATCATATTACCAGAAGCCCCAGCCAGCATCGTATCGAAGTCAACAGGCGAAGCTGTCAACGGACAGAACCCGACCAGCGACTCGACAGAGACGGAAGTAGAGGTACGTTTTGCAGGACGGTTGCAGAATTTTCTTGCAGCTTGGAAGAACATTACTTCTGATAAATTTGTGCTCCAATGTGTTAAGGGATATCAGATTCCGTTTAAGCGGAAACCATGTCAATCGGTTCTCCCCTTTAATCCAAATTGGTCTCAAAGTGAGGTTATATCTCTAAGGAGTGAGATTAATGATTTATTAAACATAGGAGCAATAAGTCGTTGCAATAAATCGGTAGATGGGGAATTTTTGTCGCCTTTTTTCCTAATTGATCGTAAAAATAAATCAAAAAGGTTCATTTTTAATTTAAAGAAATTAAACGAGTTTATTGAAGTGCCTCATTTTAAAATCGAAGATGTTCGTACAGCTTGTAAATTAATAACAAAAGATTGTCATATGGCAGATTTAGATTTAAAAAATGCTTATTTTTTGATTCCCATCGATGAAAAATACCGAAAATATTTAAGGTTATCTTTCGAAGGTATTTTGTACGAATTTAATTGTTTACCATTCGGTCTTAACATTAGCCCCTATGTTTTTACAAAAATTATGAAACCGATTGTCAGTTTTTTAAGGAGTAGGGGTTTTTTATCAGTGGTGTATTTGGACGATTTTCTCTTTCTTGGCGCTTCTCACGAAAAATGTTTACAGAATGTTCAAACCTCCATAGAGTTGCTCAAATCTTTAGGTTTCGTAATTAATTACGAAAAAAGTTCGCTAATTCCTAATAGAGGCTCGGAATTTTTGGGTTTTTATTTGAACTCAGAGGCTTTGACATTAGAGTTGCCTTTACAGAAAAGACTAAATTTGATATCCTTAATAAAGTCTTTTCTGAAAAGGAAATTTTGCACAATAAGGGAGTTCGCTCAGTTGATAGGAAGTCTAATCTCATGTTGTCCGGCAGTGCCCTACGGAATGGGTTATACAAAAGTTTTGGAACGAGCTAAATTTCAAGCTCTATTACTAGCTAATGGTAATTATGGCGAACGCATGACTTTGCCAAGCTTTTTGCATCCGAATTTAATCTGGTTTCAAAAGAACATTCGCTCATCTTGTAGCCCAATACGCCAGTTCTCTTTTCAAAAAGAAATCTTTTCAGATGCATCAAAATCGGGTTGGGGTGCCTTCTGCGAAGGTGACTCTGCCCATGGATTTTGGAATGCAGAAGAAAAATCCTGGTCAATAAATCGTTTAGAACTTTTAGCAGCTTTTTGGGCTCTCAAAACCTTTGCTTCTGAACTTTACGACTGTGAAGTTCTTTTACGTATCGAAAACACAACTGCCATCGCTTATGTCAATAAGATGGGCGGAATTCAACATCCCCAACTCCACTCACTAAGTAGAGAAATTTGGAAATGGTGTGAGTGTAAAAGAATCTGGATCTATGCCTCCTACAACGCTTCGAAAGAAAATGTCGAAGCCGATCGAGAATCGAGAATTCGTAATGTCGACACTGAATGGGAATTAGCAGATTATGCATTTAAACAAATCTTGAAAAAATTCCCTAATCCTTCAATTGATCTATTCGCGTCTAAATTCAATTCTAAATGTAGTTCCTTTTGTTCTTGGAATCGCGATCCTGACGCCGAGGCGTTTGATGCATTTACGGTCTCTTGGAAAGATGAAAACTTTTATGCTTTCCCACCCTTTTCCATGATCTTAAGAACTTTACGAAAGATAATTACAGACGAAGCTTGTGGCATTTTAATTGTTCCCTACTGGACATCACAACCATGGTTTCCGCTTTTCCAATCAATGCTTATAGACGAACCACTTATATTTTCACCAAGATCAACACTTCTCTTATCTCCTTGTAGGTCTCGTCAGCATCCTCTGGCAGCTTCACTTACTTTGGCTGCAGGTCGGCTATCAGGGAGAGTCATCGACAGAGAAATCTGTCAGAATCTACATTGAGAGTTTTAATGGCTTCCCTAGCGGACTCTACAATTAAGCAATATGATAGTGCATTAAAAAGTTGGTGGAATTTCTGCAATGAACGCGATCTAGATCCCTTTAATCAAGAGGCTGATAGGTTACTAGAATTTTTAAGTGATTCTTTCGACAAGGGTGCAGCATATGGCACATTAAACACAGCTCGATCAGCAATAGCGCTTATATCCTCGAAAGAATTTTCAGACAGCACAGTGAGTCAGTTTTTCAGGGGAATTTATAGACTGAAACCTACACGTCCTAAATACTCAAAAACCTGGGACGTTACACCCGTCCTTGAGAAGGTTTCCAGTTGTTTCCCACTTGATTCTATTAATCTGAAACAACTTTCGGAAAAATTAATAATATTATTAGCTTTGGGAACGGGTCATAGAATGCAAACATTTTCTCTTATTAATATAGATTGCATCAAGTTTTCTGACAATGGAGTTGAAATTCGAATAGAGTCTATCATAAAAAATTCTAAGGTTGGAACCTGTCAACCCTGTCTTATTTTACCATTTTTTATGGATAACCCGAAACTTTGTTTAGCTAGAACGTTGAAACGTTATTTGTACGTCACAAAGAGTCTGAGACAGGATACTAAAACGTTGTTTCTCGCAATTAAGAAACCTCATAGAGCAGTAGGTACTCAAACTATTAGCCGATGGGTTAGATCAGTTTTATCCCAATGTAGAATCGATCAAGAGTTTACGGCACATAGTGCAAGACACGCAGCAACGTCAACAGCTTTTAAAAATGGCTTAGATTTAGATACTATCAGAAATACTGTGGGTTGGTCTCAGCATTCAACTGTATTTGCACGTTTTTATAACCGACCAATCGTTTCAGCTAATGAGAGCTTTTGTAACGCCGTTTTTAAGAAATAATTCTTAAATTGTAGTTCAACGAAGTTACTTGGAAAAAAAAAAAAAAAAGAACTTGCTTTGTTTATAATAAACGATAATCTATCGAAAATTGTCTGCTCTGAATATCTACAATTGTAATCCCGAGAACGAGGCGGGAAGTATAATTATACGATCAAACGAACTTACCTTTGTGATGTTCGATCGTAATTATACGACCGCCTCGTTTGAAGGGATTACCCCCTCCCAAATATGATTTCAATTCCCACCCTAAGTTCTTTCGAGTATCGCTAAGAACTTTAGACAATTTTCTAGGTAACTCTAAACTAAATGAAGTTTCAATAGATGGACGCAGGGGGGCGCTCTAGGGAATTCTTTTTGGCTCTGAAGTTTGTGACAATCTAGCGAGGAGTAGCGAAACTACAATTGTAATCCCTTCGAACGAGGCTGTCGTATAATTACGATCGAACTTCACAAAGGTAAGTTCGTTTGATCGTATATTTTTTGTTTAAAGATCTATTTACTTTTTTAGTTGAAAATTCAAATATTTGGTTACAAAATTTGTGTATATTATTGAAAATTCGTTTTTCTTTAGACTCAAATTTGAAATATTCTATTTTTGGTTAAAAATTTATGTTTAATAGTTTAAAAATTCAAATTTTAGGTTTAAATTAAAATTTCTCTTGATAATTCGTTTTTTTTTCTAGTGAAAAATTAAGTTTTTAATTAAAAATTTGGTTGAAAATTAATTCCCTTGCGTTCAAAAATCAAGTTTCTTTACTGTAAGTTGAACTATTCTATTTTTAATTAAAAATTCATATTTTCAGTTAAAAATGTAATTTTTTTATTGAAAATTAATATATTTTGTTGAACATTCATCTTTTCAGTTTAAAATTAATTTTTTAAATGAAAATTTACCTATTTTGTTGAAAATTTGTTTTCTTGGACCGGAAATTGGACTTTCCTATTTTTGAATGAAAATTTGTGTTTTTTTTTTTAGAAATTTCAATTATTTGTATTCAATCCTTTGTTCAAAATTTAAATCTTTTTTAAAAATTAACTTCTTTTGTTAAAACTTGATACTTTTCAGTGCAAATTTAACTATTTCACTGTTTGTTGTAATTTAATCTTTTTAAGTAAAAAATTCGTCTTTTTTGGTCAAAAAGTAACTGTTTTAGTTTCAAAATTCACATATTTGGTTGAAAATTTGACTATATTTTAAAAATCGTTTTTTTTTTGTCTCGAAATCAATTATTTCTACTGAAAGTTTAACAGTTCTACTCAGGAACTACCTTGTTAAAAATTCATTTTTTTGGTTGATGATTCATCACTTTAGTTGAAAAATCGTTTTTTTTTTGTTCGAAATTTAACTGTTTTGAGAACATTTTTTTCAATTAATTTTTTTTCAACTGAAAATTTAATAATTCCATGTTTGGTTGAACATTTATCTTCTTAAGTTGAAAATTCAAATATTTGTTTGACAATTTCTCTATTTTGTTGAAACTTTGCCTTTTGTGGTAGAATATTAATCTTCTTGGTGACTAATTCACCTTTTTGGTTGAAAATTCATGTATTCTGTTAAAATTTTGTCTTTTATTGGTATCAATAAATGAAATCATCTTTTTTGGAATGAAAATTTAATTTATTGGTTGGAAGTCAAACTCTTTTGTTAAAAATTAATTTTTTGGCAAATGATTAATAATTTTAATTAAAAATTTATCTGCTGGGTCGAAAAATAAGATATTTTGTTGAAAATTCGTTTTCTCTTCAGCCGCAAATTAATCTTCTTTACTGAAAATGCAACTTTTCCGGTTGAAACTTGAACTATTTTGTCCAAAAATTGTTGTTTTTTTTTCTTGAAAATTAATTTTCTTAAACTGTAAATGTAACTATTTCTGTTGAATATCTCATCATTTCAGTTTAAAATCCATCTCTTTAGTTGAAAATTTATCTTTCTAACTAAAAATTCAACTTTTCCATTTTTGGTTAAAAAATTATCTTTTTTAGTTGAAAATTTATCTGCTTTAGTAGAAATTATTCTTCTTTTTCGAAAATCAATCATTTCGGTTGGAAAATGTAACTATCGCCTTTAAAATTACTATTTTTTGGATGAAAATTATTTTTTTTTAGACTGAAAATGTAACTATTGCAATTGAATATCCCATTATTTTATTTGAAGATGCATCTCTTTTTAGTTAAAAATTCATTATTTTAGTTCAAAATTAATTTTTTTTTACTAAAAGTTGAACCATTCCATTTTTGGTCAAAAATTCAAGTTTTCCAGATAAATATTCATAATTTTAGTTGAAGATTCATCTTTTTGGTTGAAAATAAAACTACTTGCTTTAACGTTAAACTCCTTCGCTAAAAGTTCATCTTATTTAGTTCAAAATTTATTTATTTGGTTGAAGTTAATCTTTTCTGGTTGAAAATTCAATTATCTGGTTGAAAATTCATATATTTTGTTAAAAAATCGTCTTTTTGGCATAAAATTAATATTTTTGGAACCTGAAGCGTTTTAAATTGAATTTAATATAGTACCCACATTAATTTTACCTACATATGCACTGAATTTTATGTTTAAGAAGATGAAATACAATTTTTTTCAAATTATAATACAAATTCATCAATTGAAATAGGAGAGAAAAAAGTGCTTTTTTTAGATTTTCGCCTAATTATAACTAAAAAGAATCTCTTTGGCCTTTAAGAATTATTACCAAAAATTTTTCAGTTGAAACTTTCTAGTTTTTCAAATCTATAAAATTCGAGAAATTTCATTGCTAATGTGCTGAAATATTTAATTTGCAACATAATATGCAATTCTTTTTTTTAATATTGTTGTTTGAAAAATTTATTTTGAATAAGGATATCTCTGCGAAGAAAAATGATATCTGCAATTTTAAAAAAAGCTTTTTAAAGTTTCAGAGGTGTACTTTTAGATGGCATGACCACTTTTTATTTTTCTTATCTGGGAACAGTTGATCCAATAGATATCCTTCTGAAAATAGAAATAATTAACAACAGAAGTGGAAAAATAGAAAATAGAAAAAATAGATATTGCTTCAATTATTTTTCAAGTCTCGAATATTCCTGCCGCGAGAAGATGAGAAATGAAAATCTCTGATTTTTCTTAAATCGAATTGGCAGATTAATCATTTTCATTCCAACGCTTCCGGACGTTCAATTTCTCGAAGAAAATTATTGGAAATCACTCCAGCTCAATGTACGCAATCAGAATTATTATCATCAGCAGGCACATAAATGTTTCAAATTTTTAACTACACACCTTTTATATTTCACCCCCTCCCCCCCTCCCCAGACCCACGTATATGAATTTCAAACAATGGAATTAAATGAGGACAATTGAAGTCAACCAAAAATGTAGAATTTGTAACAAATTAGTTCAATGTTCTACCAAAACCGATTAATTTTTCACCAGAATGTTGAATTTTGAACTTAAAAACATTAAATTTCTACCAAAAGAAACCAACTTTTAACCAAACTGAATTTTCAACCAAATAAATAGTTCAATTGTAATCGGATAAGATGCAATTTCTTCAACAACAAAAAAAAAGAAAAAAATCGTGAATTTTCAACCAAACAGTTGAATTATGAACTAATAAAGATACATTTCAAACCAAGAGTGAAATACTTAAATTTGTAGTTTAAAAAATGAATTTTTAAGATAAAAAATAAATGTTCAAATACAATTTTGAATCTTTCACTAAAAAAATGAATCATTGCCAAAGTACTTTCACCAATAAAAGATGAATTCTCAGCAAAACATGTAATAATTTATATTTAAGCTTAAAAAGATTTTTTCTTTAAATCAACTACAGTTGAATTCAACTAAAAACGAGGAATTGTCAATAACAAAAAATTAATTTTCAACCAGAATGATGAATTTTAAACAAAGAAGATTAATTTTATGCTACAGAATTTTTAACCAAATAGGTCAACTGCCAAGCAAAAAAATATATTTTACTTATTAAATAAAGACAGTTGTGATTGTGAATTCTCTTTTGTTAAAGCTCCTTCGGATTTAACGAAAACATTTCCATCACGTATATCGTGCGTAAATTTATATAATTACCAGTGTCGTTTTTCCAAATTAGAAAAAAATTTAATGTCATTTTTTACGATTAAACAAAAACTACGCATCCTATCAAAAAGGGATTTATAAAAAAGTAGATCTTTTTTGGATGCACAATTTTTGTCTATCCATCTTTTTTTGTAGCTTGTCTCGCTTGTCCAAAAAATTTTATTTTTAATGTTGTTTTTATGAATGAAATAAAAATTACGCGTTCCATAAAAAAATAATCCAAAACAAATTTATAGATCTTATTTTGGTGAACAACTTTTGTCTATAAATTTTTTTTTATACCTTGCGTTGTTTTTCCAAAAAACTTAATTTTTTAATTTTCAATGGTTTTTTTTACGATTATAATAAAAACTACCTGTCCTATCAAAAAACTATTCATAACAAATTTGTAGCTCTTCTCTCGGTGAATAAATTTGTTCTATTTATTTTCTTCTTGGCTTGTTTCGTTTATCCAGAAATTTAATTTTTTATTATTAATGTTGTTTTTATGAATGAAATAAAAATTACGCGTTCCATAAAAAAATAATCCAAAATAAATTTATAGATCTTTTTTGGGTGAACAACTTTGGTCTATAATTTTTTTTCATACCTTGCGTTGTTTTTCCAAAAACTTAATTTTTCAATTTTCAATGTTATTTTTCACGATTATAATAAAAACTACCTATCCTATCAAAAAACGATTGATAACAAATTTGTAGCTCTTCTTTCGGTGAATAAATTTGGTCTATTTATTTTCTTCTTGGCTTGTTTCGTTTGTCCAGAAATTTAATTTTTCATTTTTGATGTTTTTTATGAATAAAACAAAAACTAGGCGTCCAATCTGAAAGTGAATGATGAAAAAATTGTAGATCTTTTTTGGGTGCACAATTTTTGTCTTCTTATCTTTTTTCTGATCTTTCGTCGTTTTTCCAAAAATTTCATTTTTTTATT
>CAKNYM010044454.1:1184-31196 GCA_932195095.1 Andricus curvator | reverse complement strand
TTTTAATGTTGTTTTTTATGAATAAAACAAAAACTACGCGTCCAATCTAAAAGTGATCTATAAAGAATTTGTAGATCTTTTTTAAGTGCACAATTTATGTCTCTTTATCTTTTTTCTGATCTTCTGTCGTTTTTCCAAGAATTTCATTTTTTAATTTTGAATGTTTTTTTCTCGATTATAATAAAAACTACCTATCCTATCAGAAAAATATTCATAATTTGTAGCTCTTCTTTCGGTGAATAAATTTTGTCTATTTATTCTTTCTTGGCTTGTTTCGTTTGTCCAGAAATTTAATTTTTTATTTTTAATGTTGTTTTTTATGAATAAAACAAAAACTACGCGTCCAATCTAAAAGTGATCAATAAAGAATTTGTAGATCTTTTGTGAGTGCACAATTTTTGTCTCTTTATCTTTTTTCTGATCTTCCGTCGTTTTTCCAAAAATTAAATTTTTATTATTTTGAATGTTTTCTTCGCGATTATAATAAAAACTACATATCCTATCAACAAATGATTGAAAACAAATTTGTATCTTCTCTCTCGGTGAATGAATTTTGTATGCAAAAAAATGTATGCAAAATTCTTTGAAAGCCAGGTATTGAAATTTAAATGTGTTTTTGGACAGTTGGTGATTACTCAGATTTAGCCTATAAGAACTGACACGAGACAATTTTTTTTCATAAAAATTCATAACAGGCAATTGATCTTGATAATCGGAACATTCTGATGCACAATTTTCTGATCAAAGAAAAAATCTAAGATCTGCATCTAAATATCATACATGTTGCGTATTATTTTCATCCACTTCTGGGATCAAAAAGATCAACTGGCATTTACTGTGTAATGAATTAATGAAATAATCCTTCACTTATGAACTCCCACAGGTCTTTTTTTATTATAATTCTAACGCTGTTCTACGTTCATAACAAATATATTACTCTGATCTGCGTTGAAGTTGGTAACATTTTTAGGGAAATGTTGCAGTAGTATACAAATTGAATATTCTCATGAAATATATTCTCATTCCTCTTTTTCTAACTAGGCACCTTTTCTCTACTTTTCCAAAATCGGTACTTCCTTTAGCTATCTCGAGGAAAGGCACTTTTTCCTGTTATTCTAATTTGAAAATTGTAATTAAATTATTGATCATTACAATTCCGCTCACTAGAAATCACTACTGGTATATTGTCCTTATTTCCCAATTCCCAATTAGCAACAGAGTCGGGATTATATTTGGATTTCTAGAGCACGCTCTTCCCGCAAGATTTCATGGTTCGATGGAAAAGAGTAATAACGTAGAATTCTATCTCGCACTCGAATTACAGCTGCAAGCTTTATCTGACGAGTAACCGATGTCGTTGGATTCATCGAGACATAAACGGGCTGTAAATCGATAAACCTATATAAATTAGCAGATCGAGAAGCAGGATGAAGAGAGGACAGAGGGATGGGTGGTATGTTTGAGCCGTGGGCCAGGATGTGCGATTCACAAGATACATGGATGGCTGTTAGCCTTCTAACGAGGCTTTAAGCTCCAGCTGAGTGATGGCACTCGTTAACGCTAGCTACTTATAGTGAATCCGACAGACCTTTTCACCTTCATCCCCTTAGAATTCACGACCTATTGTGCTTTATTATTATTTCGCCAGCAGCGACCAGAGCCGATGCTGAAGATCCGGCTTCCGAACAATTCTATGTCCAATTGCAAGAAAAAAAAATAGTCAAAGTAGGCGACATGCGCCTACAAAAGTGGTTTCGTGGCCTATTAAGTCGTTAATTAAGTTGTTTAACTTTCCCCCAACCCCTCACTTGCCCCTCCATTTCCTACAATTCACTATCCACTAACCAGTATCCATTATTCACTATCCAATATCCACTATACACTATCCACTATCCCCTACCCTGTACTTTCTACCCCCTACTTCTTATCCCTTATCCCAACCACTTTTCCCTTTTCCCCTATCCAGTACTGCATAATGCATAATTTCTAACCCCTGTCGCTGTATACGTTCTGTGTACGTTAGGAGGCCCTCGAAATATCTTCAAGGCCAGTTGCACGCAAAACCTGAATTATATTAAATCCAGGTTCGAGTGTATATATTTCATTCCACCTCTGATCACTATACCCTGTTTCTTGTCACCTCTCACCCTGCTCCTATTCCCTAGTTCACATTTTCTAATCCCTGTCCAATATCTCATATCCCCTATCTACTACTCACCCTTAACCCTTCTCCCCTGGCCCATATGCCATTTCCTATTTTTCCTATAGCCCACCCAATACCCCTACTTTCTAGCATGTACCCTTTTCTCCGAACACCGTCGTTTTTTTTTCCTGCCTATCAACCGATCCCTTATCCTTCCCAGTCAATGTATCTGATATTCCTTACCTCGTATTTCATACCACCTACCACCAAACCTCATTACCCTATCCCCAACTACGTTACCCCCTAGCCTCTGCTCCTATCCCCACCCGAGACCTCCTGTCTCCTAACCTGGATTCTCTATTTCCTACACTATACTTCCTGCATACTACCCCTAAACCCTGACCCCTATCTGAGTCTAACTAATCCTATCTTATGCTATCCTATCCTATCCTATCTAATCCCATCCTACCCTACCCTACCCTACTTTACCCTACCCTACCTGAACTTACTGTACCCTACCCTACCTCACTCTACCCTATCCCCTATTTCCTACACTGTACTTCCTGCACACTACCCTCGAACCCTGACCCCTATCCTAGTCTAACCAATCTAACCAGTCTATGCTATGATATCCTTTCCAATCTAATCCTATCTAATCCTGTCCTACCCTACCATATCCTGCCATAATCTACCCTACCCTACCCCTATTTTCTACACTGTACTTTCTGCACGCTACCCATAAATCCTGACTCCTATCATAGTATAAACAATCTCACCAGTCTATCCTTCCCTATCCTTTCCTATCTAATCCTATCCTACCCTACCTTACCCTGCCCTAATCTGCCCTAATCTGCCCTACCCTATGCTACCCCCTATTTTCTACATTGTACTTCCTGCATACTAGCCCTAAATCCTGACCGCTATCCTAGTCTAACCAATCCTATCCTATGCTATCCTATCGAATCTTATCCTACCCTACTCTAACTTGCCCTATTCTACCATACCCTAACCTACCCTACCCTACCTATCTTAAGACACTAGAAAACTAATTTTCACAAAGTGTATGCAATCTAGACTTAATTATATACGAGCAATTTACGTCTGAGAAAGAGGTGAGAGGTCAATGTTCAGAGCAGAAAGCTGATAGATCAGGGATCATTAGAACTATAAAGTTTATTTAAACCTCGATTTAAACTATGATTCTTCTCCTATTATTATTATTTTTCTTCACAAATGAAAAACCAACGTCAACCAATATTATTAATCAAAATTGCTATTTATTTCTTGTAGGTCTCACGGTATTTCCCATATACTCCTTTTTTTCTGCTCCTTTTTCTCCTTTTTAAACTTAAAGACAAAATCAGTCCTCAATAGAACTCAATGAGAAAATTAAACTATTATGATTGAAAGTTTATTATTTTTCGTTAAAAAGGCTACTATTATATTTGTTACTAAATATATATTTTTTTTTGTTGAACCTTTTATTATTTGGTTGAAAATTCCATTATTTTGGTGGAACTTGAACAATTTTCATAAAATGTTATCTTTTCTACACGAGAATTTAACAATTTTATTTGAAATTCTTCGTTATGTGTTGATTAGGGTGGTTCTTATTTATACTTGGTGGATTTTTTTTTCTCGAATTTCTCAGCTCTCACCCCCCCCCCAGTTTTTTTAGAATTCAAAAAAAAAAAATCTTCAAATTTGAGCAAAATCGGTTAATATTTAGTGGTGGCGCAAAGAACATGAAGTTTACCATTGATTTAACATGGGAAAAAGTCAGCTTTTTGTAAATCTAATATTTAAACGCGATAATATGTTACGAATAATTCCGTGTTCCAGTATATTGTTCAGAATTCATCAGAGAATAAGAATCAATCATACATTTTGAGGTTATATAATCTTAAGCCACTCTTAAGGGTCCCCAAAGAAAACCCCATACGTGACAAATTTGAATTTCACGTAATATTGCGATTTATTGACGCTTTTTAAAGTTTAAAAAAATGAACAATCATTGATTGCTAATTTAAGAATACCCAGTCATTTGTTAACTAATATTAAATTGTTTGAACAATTTTAATTCGTTTAAACATTGAAGAGTATTCTTAAAAAGCAAAGTAGAACATAAAAATATTTCAATCTTTCGAAAAATAGCAGAAATAAAATATGTAAACAGAAAAATGGTTTAAACAATTTAAATTTGTTTGAACATCTACGAATATTTATAATAAACAAATTAGTACTTAAAAATATATAAATTTGTCGGAAATTTAGTGAGATAAAATTTTTTTCCTGTTTTTTTTTAAATAAAATATATATTGGACAAATACGTATGATTTAAATAGTTGTAAAATTATTTGAACAAATTATTTTACTGTTATCATTGATTAAATAACTCATAAAGTCTAGAAAATACGTTCATTTCGCGAGTTGACTGAAAAAATCAAATATTTAAACAAATAAAAATTGTATAAACAATTGAATATTAGTTAACAAATGACTGGTATTTCTAAATTACCGATTAATGAATGTTTATTTCTCTTAAACTTTTAAAAAGCGTCAATCAACCGCAATATTACGTGAAATTCAAATTTGTCACATATGGGGTTTTCTTTGGGGACCCATAAGAGTGGCTTAAAATTATTCAACCCAAAAATTTATGATTCATTCCTATTCTCTAATGAATTCTGAACAATACACTGGAACACGGAATTATTTGTAACTTACTATCGCGTTTAAATATTAGATTTACAAAAATCTGACTTTTTCCTGTGTTAAATTAATGGGAAACTTCATGATCTTTGCGCCACCCCTAAATATCAACCGATTTTGCTCAAATTTGAAGATTTTTTTTTTGGGCATTCGAAAAAAACTGGGGGTGTGAGAGCAGAGAAATTCGAAAAGTCAAAAATAAGGGCCACCTTAGTGTTGATAATAATTCAACAATTTTTGTACAAAATTCAACTTTGTGGTTGAAAATTACACTTTTTCTTGAAAATTCTTATTTTCACGTTGAAATTACTGTTTCATAAATACTTAAGTCTTTTTTTTTTAATTAAAATTGAATTAAAAATATTAATTGTCGATTGAAAATCTTGATTGTGGTATAAGAATCTTAACCGTCGCATGAAAATCCTCATCATCGTGTGAGAATCTTCATTGTGGTATGAGAATATTGATCGTCGCATAAAAATCCTGATCTTTGTATCAGAATTGTGATCGTTGCATGAGAATCTTGATTATCTTATGAGAATCCTGAATTCGTATGACCATCTTAAACATAATATAATGAGAGTATGAGAATCTTGATCATCATAGAAGATTGTTGATCGTCGTATTAGAATCTTGATCATCGGGTGAGAATGTTGATCGTCGTGTGAGAATCTACATTGTAGCATTAAAATCTTGATCATCGTATGAGAATTTTAATTTTTATGAAAATCTTGATCGTCGTATTCGAATTTTGATCATTGCAGGAGCATCTTGATCATCGTATGAAAATTTGGATCATCATATAAGAATCTTGACCCTCTCATGAGAATCTTGATCATTGTATTAGAATCTTGACCGTCGCATGAAAATCTTCATCGTCGTGTGAGAATCTTCATCGCCTTTTGAAAATCTTGATCATCGCATGAAATCCTTAATCTTCGCATCAGAATTGTGATCGTCGCATGAGAATCTTGATCATCTTATGAGAATCCTGAATCTCGTATGAGAATCTCAATCATCATATGAGAATCTACATCATCGTATGAGAATTTTTATCACCGTTTGAGAATCTTCATCATCATAGAAGATTCTTGATCTTCGTATTAGAATCTTGATCGTCGGGTGAGAATATTGATCGTTCTGTGAGAATCTTCATTGTAGCATTAAAATCTTGATCATCGTATGAGAATTTTAAAGTTTATGATAATCTTGATCGTTGTATTCGAATTTTGATCATCGCAGGAGCATCTTCATCATCGTATGAAAATTTTGATCATCATATAAAAATCTTGACCGTCTCATGAGAATCTTGATTATTGTATTAGAATCTTGGCCGTCGCATGAAAATTTTCATCGTCGTCTGAGAATCTTGATCGTAGTATGAAAATCTTGATCATCGGATGGAATCCTTAATCTTCGTATCAGAATTGTGATATTCGCATGAGAATCTTGATCATCTTATGAAAATCCTGAATCTCATATGAGAATCTCAATCATCATGTGAGAATCTACACTATCGTATGAGAATTTTGATCGCCTTATGAGAATCTTGATCATCATAGAAGATTGTTGATCTTCGTATTAGAATCTTGATCGTTGGGTAAGAATGTTGATCGTTCTGCGAGAATCTTCATTGTAGCATTGAAATCTTGATCGTCGAATGAGTATTGTAATCGTTGTATGAGAATCCTGATCGTCGTATTCGAATTTTGATCATCGTATATGAATCTGGATTGTCGTATAAATATTTAAAATGTTGTATTAGAATCTCAATCGACACATGAGAATCTACAACGACGTATGCAAATTTTGATCATCATATAAGAATCTTGATCATCACATAAGAATCTTGATCATCTTATGAGAATATTGTTGGTCATGTGAGTATCTTCATCGTCATATAAGCTTCTCAATCATCGTATCAAAATGGTCCTCGTCGTATGAGCATCCAATCGTCGTGTAAGAATCTTCATTGTCATGTGAGAATTTTGATCGCCACATAAGAATCTTGATCATCTTATCATAATTTTAATGGCGGTATAGGAATCTTGATCGCCGTTTGAGCATCTTTATCACCGTATGAGAATATTGATCGTCGTATTGGGATTCTGTTCGTCGCAGGGAAATCTTGATGGTCCTGTGAGAATCTCTATCCTCGTTTGAGAATCTTCATCGCCGCATGAGAAACTTGATGCTTATATCAGAATCTTGATCATCATGTGAGCTTATTCATCGTTGTACGATAATTTTGTTCCTTGTATTAGAATCTTGATCATTGTATGAGAATTGTGATTGTCGCATGAGAATCTTGATGGTCCTACGAGAATTTTGTTCGTCGTGTAAGAACTTCGATCGTCGCATGAGAATCTTGATCATCTTATCATAATTGTAATGGCTGTATAGGAATCTTGATCGCCGTTTGAGCACCTTTATCACCGTATGAGAATATTCATCATCGCATTGGGACTTTGTTCGTCGCAGAAGAATCTTGATGATCCTTCGAGAATCTCCATCGTCGTATGAGAATCTTCATCGTCGCATGAGCAACTTGATGCTAGAATTCGATCATCATGTAAGCTTATTGATCGTTGTATGATAATTTTGTTCCTTGTATGAGAATCTTGATCATTGTATGAGAATTGTGATTGTCGCATGAGAATCTTGATGGCCATACGAGAATTTTGTTCGTCGTGTAAGAACTTCGATCGTCGCATGAGAATCTTGATCATCTTATCATAATTGTAATGGCTGTATGGGAATCTTGATCGCCGTTTGAGCACCTTTATCACCGTATGAGAATATTCATCGTCGTATTGGCATTTTGTTCGTCGCAGGAGAATCTTGATGATCCTGTGAGAATCTCCATCGTGGTATGAGAATCTTCATCGTCGCATCAGAAACTTGATGCTCATATTAGAATCTTGATCATCATATAAGCTTATTGATCGTTGTATGATAATTTTGTTCCTTGTATGAGAATCTTGATGATTGTATGAGAATTGTGATTGTCGCATGAGAATCTTGATGGTCATACGAGAATTTTGTTTGTCGTGTAAGAACTTCGATCGTCGCATGAGAATCTTGATCATCTTATAATAATTGTAATAGCTGTATGAGAATATTCATACTCGTATTGAGGTTTTGTTCGTCGCAGGAGAATCTTGATGATCCTGTGAGAATCTCTATCGTCGTATGAGAATCTTCATCGTCGCATGAGAAACTTGATGCTCATATTAGAATCTTGATCATCATGTAAGCTTATTGATCGTTGTATGATGATTTTTTTCCTTGTATGAGAATCTTGATCATTGTATAAGAATTGTGAATGTCGCATGAGAATCTTGATGTTCGTACGAGAATTTTGGTCGTGGTGTGAGAATTTTGATCGTCGCATAAAAATCTTGATGTCGTATGAGAATCTCGATCGCCCTATGAGAATATTCATAAACAATAGTAAATTCAATCAACAATAATCATGACTGACCAGCAAGATTTTTTTGAAAGGGTTATGCCAGTGGTTTCCCACGTATTTTTATAAGATACTGTATTCAACAAGAGAATTTGCTCAGCACGTGAATTGAAAAAAAGAAGAGTACTTAACAAACTTTTTCTTTCTCAGTGGACATCTGTACAAGAATGGCTGTAATTTGAGCCGTCTTCAAGAAAAGTCTGATGATTTTTAGACTATGATAATCCTGTGAGAAGAACAACCATCCTGAGTATGAATAAATATATAATTTTCTAATTAGTTATGGTAAAATACACATCCTTGAAAGTAAAGTTTCTGAAGTATTTATGCGCCTCCTTCCAGGTAGTTTTAGAGGTATTAGTGGTGGTTATAGTTATAATAGTTATACCTATCACCTTTCGAGTATAACCCATCGTAGTGCTATTTATTGGCAACTTCGCCGGAGAATCGATCCCTAACTTTATTATGTTACTAAGCCACCGGGCGGGCGGCACCGTTGGCGTTGCCGCGTTGTGTTACGAAATATGGTTTATTGCTCAAGACTTAGACTACTCGATGTTCCCTACAATATATATTAAGCGAACCCGACTTTCTAGGCTTTCGAGGCAGATTTTGACGAAGGACAAAGTCTTGTATAACTGGGGGCTCAATCTACCCTTTTGAAGACTGGAGGGCAAGATATTTAATGATAGCCGGCCCGAGGCAACGTCAAAAGGAATGGGGTGCAAACTTTCAAGTACCCTTCTTATGCGAATATTATTATTGTTATCGTTATTAAACGTCGAGAAACAAATTAGCTTCTCGGCACAGGTGCTTCTTAAATTTCGTAATGAAGCTCTTTGATACACACTCTTCTCTCGTCTCTCTTCTGTCTTCTTTCGTCTGGCAGGGCCTCAAATGTTGTGTAGTCCGACACATTTTTTATAGTCCGAAATATAAAATCTATTTTTTGTTGAAAATTTAGAAAATTCGTCTTTTTTGGCTAAAGTTATTCTCATTAGTTAAAAATGTAACTACTTGGTTTAACTACAAAATTTTTTTTTTCAAAGATCTCCTTACGCTCCGCTGGGAATAGAACCACAAAACTATTTATTTCCGATCCGGTGCTTTCCCATTAAGCTACTAGAGAGATCCAGAGAAGAAACTTTTTTTAGAAAGACACACATTGTTTTGCTAGATGATACAAATCAAATTTTTCAAGGTTTCTGTATTATCATTAGAGAATAACAGATCATATTTAACGTCTTTTCAGACTAGATGGAACTATAAGAGAAAAATTATTTTTAATAATTTTATTTTCAAAAAAGATCTTCTCCTTCCGCTCCGCTGGGAAACGAACCACAGAACTACTGTTTTCCGGTCATGTGTTTTCCCATCAAGCTACTAGAGAGATCGAGAGAAGAAATTTTTTCTAAAAATACATTATTTTTCTACATGGTACAAATCAAAATTTTCAAGGATTCTGTATTATTCAGTAGTTCTGTGGTTCAATTCCCAGCGGAGCGAAAGGAGAAGATCTTTTTTCAAAAAAAATTATTCAAAATAATTTTTCTCTTATAGCTTCATCTAGTCTGAAAAGACGTTAAATATTTTCTGTTATTTTCTAATGATGATACAGAATGATTGAAATACTTGGTTCAAGAGGAACTAGATTGTAAAAAATGAACTTTATTTTCAAAAAAAAAAATGTCCAGTTTTGTTACTTTACTGTAAAAGTGTTGAAAATAAATTAAAATTCGTACTTATTTAACGCAGTCCTTAATCTTTCTTCTGTTAGCCGCTTTTCCCCTTTTCCTCGTCTTGTATTATATTTTTGGTTTAGAATTCATTACTTCATTTAAAAATTCAATTATTTGCTAAAAATTTTACTATTTGCCGAAAATTGAATTACTTTGTTAAAAAACCAGTTCTTTCGTTGAAGATTCATCGTTTTGATTTAAAATTTTAATATTTTTTGAAAATTAGTTTTTTTAATGTTGACAATTAATTTATTCAACTAAAAATTGAACTATTTTATTTTTATTGAAAATTTCAACTATTTAGTTGCAAATTTATATATTTTATTTGTAATTTTTTTTAGCACAAATTAATTTTCTTCGATAAAAATTTAAGTACTTCTTTAAAAGATGAACTTCTTTTGGTTTGATAATTCATGTATTATGGTGGAAATTTTAATTTTTTCTGATAAAAAGGCAACTTTTTGGTTTGAATATCAACTATTACATACTTTGTTGAGATTTCATCCTTTTTGGTAAAAATTTTACTTATATATTTTTAGTTGAAAATTCATCTTTTATGGTTAAAATTTTTATTTTTTGGTTACAAATAATTTTCTTCAAAATTTGAACTATTCTATTGAAAAAACAACTGATTGGTCAAAAATAAATTTTTTTCAAACTTATTTTCCGGTTGAGATTTGTTTGAAAATTTACTTTTTTGTTGAAAATTCAAAAACTTGGTTGAAAGTTGATCTATTTTGCTAAAATATCAGTTCTTTGGTTAAAAATGCAACTACTTGGTTGAACTGCTTTTTTACAAATTCATTTTATTGAATAAAGATTCATCTCTTTGATCGAAAATTTAAATATATAAAAAAATATTTTTTATGGTTGAAAATTAATTTTTTCAGCTAACAATTTAACTATTCCATTTTTTGTTGAAATTTAAACAATTTGATTGTACATTCATTTTTGTAGAAAATTCGTCTTTTTTGGCTACAAATTATTTCATTAGTTAAAAATATATTAGTTCAAAAATCATTTTGTTGGCTGAAGTTTCAACGCTATTGTTGAAAATTAATTTGTGTGGTTAAAATTTTTATTTATTGGATCAAGAAATCATTTAGTTTAAAATTGAATGAATTTTTTTAACATTTAAACTATTTCGTAAGAAAAACAGGTGTTTGGTCGAAAATTAACTCTTTTTTTTTAAATTCATATATTTCGGCTGTGAATTTAACTATTTTGAAGAAAATTCGATTAGTTCAAAAGTAATCTTCTATTAGACCAAACTATTTTGGTTAAAAATTCGACTTTTTGTTGAAAATTTGTTTTTTTGATGAAAATGTAACTATTTTTATGGAAATTCGTCTTCTTCACTATAACAATAATCTTTTGATAGAAAATTCATCTATTTGGTTGAAAATTAACTTTTTTTAAAATTCCATTCTTCGGGTTAAAAATTCACCTTTTGTTGAAAAATTTGTCTTTTTGTCTTGTAAGTTCCACAATTTAGTGAAATTTTTTTTATTTTTTGGCAAATGAATCGTATTTTGCTGAAAACTCATCTTTTTTGGTTGAAGATTCATAATTTGAGTTGAAAATTTAGCTCCTTAGTTCAAAATGTAACTATTTTGTTGAGAATGTATGTATTTTGTTAAAAATTGGCTACCCACATAAATTTCATTTAAAAAAAATTATTCTTTTATTATCGTAAAAAATCGCCTTATCTTTGGAATGCGAAACATTGACTACAAAATATTTTATAACCACAATTGATTTTCCGACAGATTTTATATCCACATGCATTTTCACGCGAGTGCAAGCGGATTACCCATTTCGTCATTTATGCGATTTATATGTATCATAGGACCGCTCATATGTGCGTTTTTTTTTATTTAATATTTCATACGTTCGTTCGTTTTATTAAATATCAAAATAGCCTTGACAGTCTATAAATCATATTTATCTCAAAAAAAAATATATTTAAAATTTATAAAACAAAAATAATGTAGTGGAGAAGTCCTGCGCGCGCAAGTATGAGCGCGCTTAGGGCGCGCTACTGTTGGTTCTCGCGTTTCGCGCTCGATATTATATTTATCACGCGCCTCGCGCTCGATAACGTATTTCCCCCACATTTGTGAACAGACATTTTAGAATCAAAAGGGGAAGCATCGACAACAGTATTTTGGTGATTGTGAATTCTCTTTTGTTAAAGCTCCTTCGGCTTTAACGAAACTGAAAATACACATCTCAACGTAAAGTGGTTCTGAGCAAATTTTTAGATATGATCTAGGCGAAAATTTTTGTTAAATAAAATGCTATTGAAGCTTGTGTCCTTTTTCCAAAAAGTTATTCCAAAAAGTTAATTTTTTTTTATTTTCAGTATATTTTTATAACAAGAGTTTATAACAAATTTGCAGGTCTCTTTGGGTTGAGCAAGTTGTAAAATTTTTTCGATCTTTTCTGGCTGAACAACTTTTGTCTATTAATTTTGTTTCATACCTTGTGTCGGTTTTCAAAAAATTTTATTTTTTTATTTTCAATGTTATTTTTTACGACGAAAACAAAAACGAAGCGTCCTATCAAAAAATGATTACTACAAAATTTTTGATTTTGCTTTGGATGAGCAACTTTTGTCTATTCATTTTTTTCATAGCTTGTGTCCTTTGTCCAAAAATTTAATTTTTTTATTGTTAATTAAATTTTTTACGATTGAAACCAAAAGTACGCGTTTCATACAAAAATAATTAATAACAAATTTGTAGCTCTTTTTTAGGTCAACAAATTTTGTATAATTTTTTTTGTATCTTATGTCGTTTGTTCAAGAATTTTATTTTTTAATTTTTTTGTTTGATTTTTTTTTTTACGAAAAAAACAAAAACTACGCATCCTACAAAAAAATTATTAATCACAAATTTGTAGTTTTTTTGGGGGTGAACAAAATTTGTTTTCTTTTTTTTTCGTAGCTTGAATTTTCTTGAAAAATCGAAAATTCAAATTTTAATCGCACACAAAATACTGAAAAATCAAAAATGGCATTTTTCGGTCAAACAATGCAAGATGCGAAGAAAGATGAAACAACAAAAATTTTACACCAAAAAAAAGATCTACAAATTTGTTATTAATTACTTTGTGATAGGATACGTATTTTTTATTCTAATTGTGAAAAATGAGATGAAAAATAAAAAATTAAGTTTTTGGAAAAACAATGCAAGATAAAAAAAAATATGAATCTACAAAAGTTGTTCACCTTAAAAAGATCTATACATTTGTTGATAATCACTTTTTTATTTGACCCCTAGTTTTTGTTTTATTCATAAAAAACAACAATAAAAATAAAAAATATTTTTTTTTTTGACAAACGATACAAGCTGCGAGAAAAGATGAACTGACAAAAATTGTGCACCCAAAATTGATCTACAGAAAAATAACATTGAAATTTTTTGTTTTTTGAAAAGCGACACAAAGCAAGAAAAAAAATTAAGAGACAAAAGTTGTTAACCCAAAAAAGATGTACATTTTTTTTTTAAATTAATTGTTGGTAAGATGCGTATTTTCTGTTCAAATATAAAAAAAAACATTCATGATAAACAAATATCGTGTGAAATGATAAAAATTTTGAAAAATATAAAATTGATTAATTAGGACGTGGCCAAACTTAAAAAAATCAAGTGGAACTTTTCCGGCACATTTTTTTGTAAAAAAGTCCTACTGATGCATGATGTATATTGAACTTTTTCACTAATTCATTTCTATTTCATTTCGAACTTTTTGAAAAATTATTTGCATGAGCATTTGCGGAAGTTTAAAAAAAATGGATCTTTTCCGGCACTTATAATTTTTTAAATACCTTATTTCAGATTAATTTATAAACGGTTATTTGATTTCTTATTGCTATATACTGTGCAAAATTTCGGGAATTTTCCTCACCTTCCATTCGGGAAAAATCCACATTTTCGTTGAGGAAATTAATTTTCCACAATATTTGAAAAAATTTTCCTAAAAGTTCGTATAATTCACCAAAAAATTTGAGAAAATTCCTTAAAATTTAGGAAATTAGATGATACCTACAATTTTTTGGAAATTTTCCTAAACTTATGGTAATTTATACAAAAGTTTTGGAATATTCCCTTCAATTTCAGGATTTGAATGATTCCTACTGAATGTAGGGAATCGTTCCAAAAATAACGTTTGATTTTTCACATAGATTGCGTAAATTTTCTAAAAATTCTTGAACTATTACCGTATGTTCAGAAAGATATTTTGCCCTAAATTATTTGATAAACTACCGCAATATTTTTAATAATTTTAGAGTAGTATACTAATAGTAATACTATGCACGACGATGTAGTCCAGATTTCGCTACCGCCTTCATTTGAATCTTGCCGCTCTGAGCTAGTAGTTCAGGTAAAAATCCACCAGGGCGCGACGTGCCGCCTCTCTCGCAACTGAAATGACCCGTCGAGTGTTTAAAAGAACAGTCACTACTGTCAAGCAGTGCTCCCAATTTGGCTCCCCCACTGCGCATGCGTCGCACCAGCATCCTCATTGGATGTCAATCGCGCGCTTATTTGAAATTATTGAATACGCAAATCAATTTTTTCCAATATATAATAATCATAAAGTACAAAAAAAATTACAAATGATTCAAAGTTTACGTTAATGAAAAAAGAGATTCCTTCCTTTAAATTTAAAATTAATAATTTATTTCTAAAGAGCACAATCAAATAATTATGTCACCTAGCACTCTAAAAGACTATTTTGTGATCTGAAAATTAATTGTTATTATTTCCACAATGATGATTTATTATAAACAAATTGATTTACACATGTAATAGTTTCAAAAAAGCGCGCCATTCATAACCAGTGAGACTGCCGAAATAACGCATGCGCAGTGAAGTTGGGGAGCCAAATTGAGAGCACTGCGGTCGAGCTGACATAGGGAATATTCGCAATCAAATGTTAGGGAAAATTCACCGCTTTTTGGTTAATATTCCAAAAAAGTGTAGGGAAATTTCCCTCAATAATGAGTATCAATATTCGCAAAGTTTTAAGCAGTATTCCACAAATTTTGGGGCATCTTCCCTCCATAAAGTTTGCGAAAATTTGTGGTATTAATACATAATAGCATAGGGAATTTTCCCCATCAAACGTTGGGGATCACCACTTTTTGGTTAATATTCCACAAGTATGTTTGGGGAATTTTTCCTACTAAACTTTGGCGTCAATTCCCCAAAATTTGTGGAAATTAGAGGCAACACAATTTTGTGGAAAATTCCCCAAGAAAATTTTTACAATGTAGGATAGAACTAATTAGCATCTGGCTTATAAACATAAAAGCTTTGCATGAAATATTTTAGGAGAATTGGGAGGATATTTTTTTTTAAAAGCTGCTGCATTGTAGGTGCTGCAGTCTCATTTACAACTGGGTAATAATTTCGTTCGGGAGCAGCAGGAAAAATTCGAGACTTATATGGCCTCATTTTAATTTGCTTAATTAAAACATAATTTTTTACCGCACTCGGTTGTAAAAAGGATATATTAACTACATTACAATCTACCACATGTGATTACATTCTTTCGCATCAAATTCATTGCAATATTTTCCATTACTGCATCACTAAAAAGTTTTTATTGATTTCCTATAAAAAAGACGTTTTTATTAATCACTTATTTTTTTAAATAATTTATTATTGTTTATAACTATCATCTCTTCGAACAATATTAGAATTTGTAATTTCTCTTGAAATTTTCAACATTTCTTTGACTTTTTTGTTATGAACAAATGATAAACAAGCATCAAAAAGGATCATTTCGTGAAACAATCTCTTTCGTTTGTGAATATTTTTTCCTGAAATAAAAACATACAAATTATTCATATACCTCTTATTTCAAAGTAGACGTTATCTCAATCAATCAATTGAGTGAAATCTGTTTAATTTCTTATCATAGAGGACTGTTTTGTATTTTTTATTTGGTTGTGTTTATCAATATTTATTATAAAATATAACAACCATTAACGATGGTTGGAAAGTCAAAATTAAAATTAAATTTGTTTCACGAGGCTTGCAATATAAGCATAAAAATTTTGTTATTTTTAATATTTATATTAAATTTAATTACAGGAATAATTACCAGCATAAAATTCTTATTTTATTGATTTTTTCGTAATCTTAGTTTGCATATAATATTTACAGAAGCGGACTTTCATTAGGTTTCATTTTTTCAGAAATTCTAGGTATTTTAAGATTTAAAAGAAAATGTTATGATATCGAAAAGAATTTCTCGAATTTGGAAGGATTTTATATAAAATTTATAAGATATTAGTATTATAAAGAATGTATTTACAAGAATTAAGTGATTTCGTAGGATTGACAAAATTTAAAGAGATTTTCAAATATTTTAAGGTATTTTCAAATATTTTAATTTTGTATAGACTTCAGGATATTTAAAACGATTTCAAACAATTTTCAATAGATTTCAATTATTGAAAGGGATTTCAAAGGATTTTAAAGAGATTAAGGTATTTTTAAGAACTCTAAGGAATTTTCCAAAGTTTGAAAAAATTTTCAAAATACTTCAAAGTTTTGAAATATTTTAGGTTATTGAAAAAGATTCCAAAGAATCTTCAAAATATTTAATCATCTTAAGTAATTTAAAAAAAATTTCTTGCGGTGTTTAAGAATTTTCGAGAATTTTCAAAAAGTTATTGAATGACTTTTAAAATTAAAGGTCGGACAATCGACAACTGAAATTTAGTAAATGTGAATTCTCTTTTGTGAAAGCTCCTTCGGCTTTAACGAACACATTCTCATCACGCGTCTCGTGAAAAAAAAGGTCAGGAGCAAATTTTTATATTGAATTTGGGCAAACAATTTTGTTATTGAACATTCTATTGTACCTCGGGTCATTTTTCCAAAAAATTAATTTGTTTATTTGTAATGTCATTTTTTACGATTAAAACAAAAACTACGCGGTTCATCAAAAAATAATTCATAAAAAATTTGTCGATCTGATTTTGGTGAACTACTTTAGTTTTTTCATTTTTTTTTTGTATCTTGTGCCGTTTTTCCAGAAATATAATTTTTTTATTTTCAATATATTTTTTTACGTTCAAAACAAAAATTGCGCGCGCCAAAAAAAATGATTAGAAATGAATTTGTAGATCTCTTTTGGGTGAACGTCTGTTTATTTATTTTTGTCAAATATTGTGTTGGTTTTCCAAAAACTTAATTTAAAAAATGTTTAATGAAATTTTTCATGATTAAAACAAAAACTACAAATCCTATCGAAAAATGATTAAAAACAAATTTGTCTTGCCTCGGTTTTCCGAAAATTTAATTTTTTTAAGTCCAAACTGATCTTTTTTTCGAAAGTCATCGTGCCTACAGACTACAGACTACAGACAGGCACCTTCGTAAAAATCGTTTTTTCTGACTCAAAGGTCTTAAAACGTAAAGATTTGATGGAAACTGACTAACAGTCAAATTTTAAAAATTCTATTCTTTAATTATAAGAAAAATTTAGACAATAAATAATAAAACTTGCTAAAAAATAATAAATAAACTAAAAAATAATAAAATAATTTTAAATGTAGTTGATTCAAAATTGAATAATTTTATGCAATATAAAATGGGTGACAATTAAAGTGATTAGGAAGATGTTACTTCTAAATACTTGAAAAATTATAGTATTAATAGAGTCGATAATCATCAAAACAGATGGCAGTTAAAAAATAATGCCCCAAACATATGAGGGCTTCTAATTTTTAATTTTGTATTATTAAAAGTTTATTATTAATAACCTGGAAAAATGTTTGTTAACCGAGAATAGACCAAACATTTTTTTTTAGAGAAACAAAAAAAGAATGCGTATGAAAAGTGTCCGAAAAATGTTGCTAAAATATTGTCGTAAGAACCTGCTGCAACATTGGCTTAGATGTTGATGAAATAGATCTGTAAAATTAAAAAAATTCTCATAATCTACCCATTTAATTTTTTTGAATCTCAGGCCTTTGTAAATGACAAATTTCGTTAGAACGTAAAAGATTATATAAATTGTGATATGAGTCTTAGCGGATCTAAAAGCATTTTTTTCCTTGAAACTAGCTCTGATGAAAAGTAAATATCTGAGAAGCACGTCCTTGACGTCTTTAATTTTGTAGATAACGACTATGCGATATCTGTTTTATACAATCTATGAAGCACTGGAGTACACCTCAGTTACATTGTTCATCAAATTCTTCGTGATTACATTCATCAATTTTTCTCTAATTAGAAAAGATGAGGAATGTTTGTACTCTCTTCTTATGCTTCACAGTTATCCTCAGTTCTATTGGTGAATATAATAATATTATATATCTATAATTTTGAGTAAATTTTGTTAAGCTATTCGCAAATCAAAATTGGTGTTACTACAGTTGAACTCCATCCCAATTGATATTTTCTTTACACTTTCTTTGAGTTTGTCTGCAATTAACAGGAATGTAATCTGAATTTATTCCGGAGGAATCCAGAATATGTGCTCAAAAACATAAATTCAAAAAGTGTTTATTGATACGAAATTTGTGCCATATGTATTGCTATTTTCCATGCACGCTGTTTTTTGCAACAACCACCCGAGAAAATTACCAAGCCCTTTTTTACGCTTTATGCGCTATTTAGGCCAGAGGAGCATACATAAAGAAAACTTAATCATCTGCTTTCTGTTGCAGAGTTGAGTTCTGAGTTTGAGTGTTTACCGAATGGAGAACCTATTCCTATGGCTCCTCGTCCCAGACTTCCTGATTCTTTTGAGAGAAATCCTTCTCCTGAAGGATCTCTTCCTCCTGCCATACCTCATTCTTCGGTGTTGCCAGTCAGGTCTTCCGCTCCTGAGGAGCCTCCTGTTCGTGCCCGGTCCAGGTCTCCTCTTGCCAGGAATTTTCCTTCGCGCATATTTGGATATGCATTTGAAGAACTAAAATTTATTCGGCTGATTCCCACCGCAAATCCGAACCGGCGATTTGAAATTCGAAAATATACTTTTCCTTCCGATAAACCAATTCAATTGAGAGGAAGAGGTAGTGTACTTGGGCCCATGCCAGCCAAAGAAAAAATTGTATTATCAACGTCCAGTGGTGACGTCTTTGCAATATTAGAGAATGATAAATTTCTTCGTGGAATGTATACATTGAGAGCTGGCACTCAAAAGCGAGCAAAGATAAACATGCAGAGCGGCAAGGTTGAAGATATGACACCAGAAGAAATTCAGGAATCTCTATTAAGCAGCTCTGCACCTATATCGAAGTATTTTAAAATAGTGACTGTAGACCAATAATTTATTTTAAATGTGAAACTAAAATATAATATTGTTTGTTATTCGAAGTAGAATCAAAATGTTACAAGTAACTTGTAGTTATAATAAAAATTTAATGTGTTATCGTTCTTGAGGCTTCATTCTTTCGTCAATGTCACAGCCTCTCTTTTTTGGAAGCAGATGAATGAAATTTTGTAAACTTGGGAAACTTCGGTAGTAGCCGCTAGGTGGGTACTCCCTATTTTGTCGGTTCCTGTATTTTTGATTTTTTGTTGGCTAAATTGATTATTTTATTGGCTTTTGTTAGTGTAGCCCTTCGAGCGCCGTTCATAATAACCCTTCTAAAGACTGGTGAGTGTTGCTGGCGCTTACTGTTGACGTTGCGGATTGTTTTCGTTGGGTCGCTTCACACTCTGCCAACAGCATCATCGACTTTCAACTCGACGTTCTGGAGGGTGTAGTTCTGTAGGTTCGGTGGTCTCTATAAAGGGGTTCACTACGTAGCTTACTCATAAACTGACAGTGGAACCGATACACTACTTTACTTGGCAAGAGAGTAGATTGGATAACCTACGCCAAAGGATCTCTATCTCAACTGACTTAACTGACTTAACGTAACAGCCAGTTCCGGGCTAAAAAAGTACAATACAAAATCCTCTCATCAACAACTTGTGAGACCAGATGAAACCTTATAATTGCAAACTGCTGATTCCGGATCTTTTTTTACCCAGCTTCAATCAAGCAGCGATCGAAACAATTTCCTACTGAACGAAATTCATTCAATGAAATCCAGAATCTCGAAAACTGAGGCTTCCCGAAAGCAGCTAGCTGAAAATGATTCTGCTCAGATAACAAAAGTCGAGGACATCAAAGTCTCACATATAGAAAGGATTACCCGCTTGGAAGATGCGTTCAGGGACAGGAGGTCATAATTACGGGTCTTCCAATGTCTGCTCGCGAGGACCTAGAATGTATTGTAGAGAAAATTGAGGTTTTGAAAGACCTCAAGCTAGTTAGGAAGGACTTTGACGATGTCTCCCGAATACCATCAAAATGTCAGCACTGGCCTGATTAAATAATTGCTCGGCTCGGTAATGCTGGGGTTTGCTCTGACCTGATTTCCTCTAAGATAAAAACAAGAAATCACTAATGAGACCCGAAATTGATTCGAACTTTGAGAAAGGGGCGGTCCACGTAAACCAAAACCAATCAGTAAATTCTTACTTACGCCTGAAGTCAGTCAAAGAAAAGATGCTTTCTGGAAAAATCAAGAGGTGGGCATAGATCTTTAGGAAATAATTTTGGATCAGGAACGAAAAGGATGCTCCTTCGATACTTGTTGAGAACCCAGAGGGAGTGGACCTTGCCTCTTTCTTGAAAACTCATCTTAGCTCAGCATCGATGTCAAGCCAGTTTTGAATTGCCTCCTTCAACCAGTCAACTAGTAACTGTGTGCCCAATTCTTCGCTGCCACACAAGTTATTGATTTTAGGCTGTTACGTTATGAAATTGTCTTATTCCTTGCACTACTATTTATTTTTCTGCAAGTTGGATGTGGTGACAGCAACCAAGTTGGGGACTCTCCGACACAGCCAGATTGAAACCCCCTGGTTCTCTGACGCAGTTAAGCAAATGTCTAGAATGCCTTTATGAACAGAAATCTAAAAAGGAGTGAGTTAGTCCGGACTTTGAAGCTTCCTTCAGTAGAAAACCTTTCAAATTTTACGAGGTTGAGCTCAGTCAGCTGTATGCAGCAGTCAAAGAAGAGTCAAAATTAGAATAAAAATTTAGAGAGACAGGCGGGACTGCGTTTTTCATATCGTTTGGTGCTTTGCATTTTGGTTTGAAGTTTGAATAGGAGTTTGTTAATGAGCAGGCTTCGTTGTTTCTCAGATTTGGTTTTTATTGACTTCCTTTGATGAATATTCGCACATTGCTGCAAATATTTCTCTTATTGGGTTGCTTCTGAGATTTCATAGCCTGCTTAGTCCTTTCATATTTCCACTTCAGTCAGTTTTGCGGTTATATCCTCGTCTTGAATATTTGCAACCTGATTTTGATTCTTTTCCCTACCTTGAGTTTTATAAGTTAGAAATAAAGTAACCGTGGACAAAGTTGACTTTCATTTTCAGATCAGGTGACAGCTTATCAAAAGAAGGACTAAGCATCTTATAATATTTTGAGAATAAGAGCCGTTTTTTATGACTTCCTCTAAACTTTCCTTCGTTTGATATTTTCAGATCCCTAGCCATTTCAAGTTTGGTCTTACCTTGTTCAATCTTCTTGGCAGGATGCGTATATTTCTTTTCATCTTACAAGGATCGCGAGATGCGGCGCCGATTCTATTGGGTTTTGTCGGATTTACGAGGATTTCAATAATTTAAGGGGTTAAAATTAAGTGCGTTGGTTTCTGTGTTCTGTGTGCTTTTGCCTGACGAAGTCAATTTTTAATTTGAATTTGTTTCGTGTGCGTAATGGTATGAAATGTCCAAACATTCGTAGTGGTCCTGAGTCGGCACCAAACAGGTCGACGGTTGTGTTTCGACTGCATGTTGCTTGTCTCTGGTAGGTTCCCTTTTATTTTCTGTGTTTTCTCATTGACTTTCCGCTGACTCTATTTTCTTGTAGTCATGGGACGCAATTTCAGACGCAAAAAAGCAAAGCGTGATCCCCTTGCGCTTCCACGCGCATTGGGAGCCATGAAGTTCAACATGTCTTGCAAACCCGCAGCTCTGGATTTGAAAGTGTCACGCTCGACATTGCAGCTCGACAGTGCCGACTCAGGACCAGGGGTGCCGGCTTAGGACCACCATATTGCGAAGTAGCAAAACTCGACGTTTTCACTTTGCGCTGCATTGCAACCGCAAAAATCACTCCAAACTGCTCCGAACGACATAGAACTGGAGCTAAAGGATCGTGGTATCCAACTGAAGACACTGAAGTGCCACTAAAACCTGTTTACTCTCTGTTTCCGACAAAAACTTTTACTGTGCCGACTTAGGACGACCCTCCCGAATAAATATTTCCTCTGAGTTTCCCATTTGAATTTTCCTCAAGAGGAGACCTAAAAGGCCTCGAAACATGTTGGATCCTGGTAGAATAAAAAATACAGATAAATAATAAAGAAATGCGAGCGAGTAGTTTTGGTTGTCTCTTTCTTTTTTTCTACTTTTTTTGCATTGTCATATACCTGTCTATAATACTTCTTTTTAAGCCTTCTTGTGAAATTTTGTTACACAATTTGATTGTTTTAATTTTTTTTTTTAAATGTACTTTCAAACACTTATTTTCGTCATATTTTCACATTGGAACTTAACTATAATTCTTATCATTTTCAAATTCAAAAATAAGAGGAATATCGATTTTGTTCCTTTTTTCAACGAAGTTCATTTATTGCAAATAACTTTCGGGTTTAAGGGGCGATAAGGTAGCGCAATACAATTTTTATGATTTTAAGGAAATCGGTTATTCTGGCAAAATAAAGGCACTTTAAATGTAACTATACTTTTATGTCTTGGAATATATTGAAAAATCTTCAATATTTTATTTTAAAATTAATGAAAAGCTGATTTCCTATTCGATGACATGAAAACTCGAGGTCAATTAATAAGAGATTAAAACTCGAAAAAACAAATTTGGAACGAGAAAAAAACAATATTTTTTAATTATGCAATTAGTTTTATGAAAATGCGATAATTTAACAATTAGATCTTATTCTTTCTTTTAAAATATATAATGCAATACTAGGGTGGTCCAAAAATTCGACTTTGGATTTTTGGTGATAAAACCCCCCCATTTTGTTCGTTTTCCGGAAAAAGAAATTCCGTATTAAATGGGAAAAGCTCGATTTTCAAAAAAATGGGAAAAAGAAGTACTTGTTATACATTTTTTGTCAATTAAAGTATTATCACCTCTTGAGGAGTATTTGAGGAATAATTTCCACCCAATAGCTTTTAGTTTTTACACACCTGAACCCCTTTAATTGTGCCCTGAAAATGCCCCAAAAAATGCAAAATAGCAGTTTTCTATCAAATTCATGCTAAAGACGGTATTTAAAAAAAAATTTCACCATGAATTATTTTTAATCGATAAGTGACGAGTTTTAAAGTATATTTTAAATAATTTTAAATTGTTTAAAAAAATATTATTTGTTTAAACAATCTTTTTCCCCTGTAAATCGTGAAACGTTATTATCTTTCGGAATAAATCGTACAAAGTTGATGAATGTCAAGAGTAGTAGTTCTTGTTTAACTTATTTGGTAATTATTTAAACAATTTTCATTTGTTTAAACATTTTGTTCTCCCTCAAATCGTAAAAACTTATTATTTTCTGAAAATAATTACACAATTAAAGAATGTTGAAAGAAATACATTTTTGAAGGATGTTTGGTGATTATTTAAACAATTTTGATATGTTTAAACAATTTTTTCCCCCTGTAAAGCGTGAAAAATTATTACTTTCTGGAATTAATGACACAATTGAAGGAATTTAAGAGTAATATTTTTTTTCTACAGAATATATAGCATTTTTTAAAATAATTTTTATTTGTTCAAACCATTTTTGTTTGTTTAAAAATTATTTTCTCTGCAAATCGTTAATTGTGTCATTAATTGCTGAAAAGAATAAATTTTCTCGATTTGCAGAGAAAAAATTTTTAAACAAACAAAAATTGTTTAAACAAATAAAAATTATTTTAAAAATTGCTAAATATTCTGTAGAAAAGAAATATTACTCTTAAATTCCTTTAATTGTGTCATGAAAGTAATAATTTTTCACGCTTTAAAGGGGGAACAAATTGTTTAAACAAATAAAAATTGTTTAAATAATCACCAAACATCCTTCAAAAATGTATTGCTTTCAACATTCTTTAATTGTACTATTATTTTCGGAAAATAATAACTTTGTACGATTTTAGGGAGAAAAAATTGTTTAAACAAATGAAAATTGTTTAAATAATTACCAAATAAGTTAAACAAGAACTACTACTCTTGACATTATTCAACTTTGTACGATTAATTCCGAAAGATTTACGATTTTTTTCACGATTTACAGGAGAAAAAAAATTGTTTAAACAAATACTAATTGTTTAAACAATTTGAAATTATTCAAAATATACTTTAAAACTCGTCACTTATCGATTAAAAATAATTCATGTTGAAATTTTTTTTTAAAATACCGTCTTTAGCATGAATTTGATAGAAAACTGCTATTTTCCATTTTTTGGGGCATTTTCCGGGCACAATTAAAGGGGTTCAGGTGTGTCAAAATTAAAAGCTATTGGGTGGAAATTATTTCTTAAATACTCCTGAAGAGGTGACAATACTTTAATTGACAAAAAATGTATAACAAGTACTTCTGTTTTCCATTTTTTTGAAAATCGAGCTTTTCCCATTTAAAACCTCATATTAATTTCAAAAGCCCGGGGGCACGGGTTTACGTTGAAAAAAAAAAAAAATTACAGAATTTTTTTTCTGGAAAACGAACAAAATGGGGCGGGGGGGGGGGGGTCTCACCAAAAATCGAAAGTCGAATTTTTACAGGTATAAATTTGGACCACCCTAATGCAACAAATTTTTAAAAAGTTAGTCAGTTACTAAATGACATTAATTCATAATTAACAGAATTGATTTCTCATAGAGGGAGGTTTGTAATTACCTAAATTTTCAAATATACTTTTTTGACATATTTTGATATAACTTGAGACCAGGAGCTTGCAAAATTTAGTTTTTTAAATTTCCGTGTGGGTTTATGTGTGTGGGTGACTTTTTTCTGTTTACTATATCCAGGTTTAGAGATTTTAAAATAAAAATGTTACATTGTTTATATTTGAATTTTTTTTTTATATTCAAAATACAACAATACGATATCTAGCGTATTTTTTCGCGTCTCTGAGATGCATCGATCGACCTTATATTGAAACTTTTATGATCTACCAGTACCGATTTATGAAGTTTCAAAAAATTGTTTATTCTGTTTATATAAAGAAAACTTTTTTGATATTCAAAATACAACAATATTATATCAGTCTATTTGTTTGCCTCCTTGAGACGAATCGATTGGCCTATTGATAAACAATTTATGTCCCACCAGTACCTATTTATGAATTTAAAAAAATTATTTATTCTGTTTATAAAAGAAATTTATTTTTTTATATTCAAAATACGACATTATTTCATGTAGAGTATTTGTTCGCGTCCTTGAGAGGTATCGATTGACCTATTAATAAACCTATAACGACCCACCAGTACTGATTTGTGAAGTCTCAAAGAATTGGTTTCTTCTGTTTATATGGAAAAAACTTTTTTGATATTAAAAATACGAAATATTACATGTGGAGTATTTGTTCGCGTCCTTAAGACGCATCAATGGACGTGTTGTCGAAACTTTTATGACCTACCACTGCCGATTTGTGAAGTTTCAACAAATGTTTTTTGTTTGTTTTTGGAATTGGTTTGAATTGTTTTTTTTTAATATTCAAAATACGAGAGTATTATATTCAGTGTATTTGTTCGCCTCATTGAGACGCATCGATTGACCTATTGATAAACCTCTTATGACCCACTAGTACCTATTTATGAATTTTTAAAGAACGTTTCATTCATTTTATAGGAGACAAGTTTTTTTGTTATTCAAAACGCGACAATATTACATGTAGAGTATTTGTTCGCGTCCTTGAGATACATCGATTGACCTATTAGTGAACCTTTTATGACCGACGAATACCGATTTATGAAGTTTAAACGAAATTGGTGTATTCTGTTTATATGAGAAAAAATTTGTTCAAATCAGGAGTACTACAGCACTGTATCTGGCATGCTTGTTTGCGTCTTCGAGACACGTCGAATGACCTATATTGATGAACCTTCTATAACCTCGTATGATATAGCAATACCGATTTATAAATTGAAAGAATATGTTGTTTATCTGGTTGATATGAGAAAAACTTGTTTAATATCAGTAATACAACTATAATGTATATAATATATTTGTTCGCGTCTTCGAGATGCATCAATGCAAAATGCTCATAAAATTAGCACAAATAAATACACCCATGGTGACTTTCTTAGGACGATCGTACTAAAAAATTGACACTCAATTTTTTGCAAGGTCATAGGATTTTTTATTCAAAAAACCTTCCTATAAAATTGAAAATGAAAAATATTAAACAACTTTTTGGACGTCTTTTAATTGCCTACCTTAACAGGCAATGTCGACATTGCCCGAATAGTTTCGTCTGCACTAGATATCCGGAACATTGCATACCATTGCTAACCTCACATTGTTAATTGGTACAAAGTCAGTCTGGCGATATTGGAGGCTTCAAATTCAAAATTGCTCAACTGTACAAATTTTTAATTGATAATATTACAATCAGTGAAAATATAGATTCTTTGAAATAAAGTTCATGTATGTACAGTATAAACGTGCAATTTGAAACGCTTGAAATTTTTAACATTATAAGTGGAAATATTTTCTTTTCAACAAAATAGATGAATTCTTAACCAAATAGTGGAATAGTTAAACTAAAAAGATTAATTTTCTAGCAAAAAGGACGAATTTAAAAAAAATAGTTACATTTTCAACGAAAGACATACATTTTCGACTAAAATTTTGAACAAAGTAGTTCACTTTTTAACCAATTAGTTGAATTTTTTACGAAAAATTATTTTTCAAACAAAAATATTATAGTTGGTATTTAGAACTAGAAAGTTTTTTATCGAAATTAATCACAGTTGGATTTATCAAAAATGTCAAATTTTCAATGAAATAATAACATTTCCAACAAAAGACATGAATTTTCGAATAAAATGTGAATCTTCAACCAAAAGTATTAATTTTGAAGGAAGTGGTTCATTTTTTACACAATTAGTTGAATTTTCTATAAAAAATTATTTAAAAAAAAAATTATAGTTGGTATTTAGGACTAAAAAGTTTTTTATTTAAATTAACTACAGTTGGATATATCCAAAATTTCAAATTTTCAATAAAATAATAAAATTTCCAACAAAAGACATAAATTTTCGACTAAAATGCGAATCTTCAATCGAAAGCATTAATTTTGAAGAAAGTAGTTCAACTTTTAACCAATTAGTTGAATTTTATATTCAAAAAAATTAATTGTCAAGCAAAAATATTATAGTTGATATTCAAAACTGAATAGTTTTTCATTTAAATTTATCACCGTTGAATATATCAAAAACTTCGAATTTTCAACCTGAAAATATATGAATTTTTAACCTGAAAGTATGAATTTTCAAACGAAAAGTTAATTTTCAACCAACAGATGAATTTCGTACCAAGAAAATTAATTTGCTGCCAAAAAGACGAATTTTCAACAAAATATATACGTTTTCAACCAGACAGATGAATTTTCAACTAAAATTATGAATCTTCATCCTAAAACTTTATTTTATATTTTACCAAGTAGTTAAATTATTAACCAATAAATAAGAAAAAAGAATATTTAAAATTTCAGTTCAAAAAATTAATTTCCAGAGAAAAAAATTTGCAACCAAATAGTCGAATTTTCATCTAAAAAAGAATAATTTCATTCAAGAGAGATGAATTTTCCACTAAAATTTTTAATTTTCAACAAAAAAAAAATTAATTTTTAAGAATTTAGTTTAATTCTCAACTAATTAAAAAAATATATTTAAAAAACGAATTTTCAATCAAGCACATTGATTTTCAAAGAAATATTTGAATTTTCAAACAAACAAAATGAAATTTTAACGAAGGAGGTTAATTTTCTACCAAAAAATAGGAATCTTTCATAAAGCCAATACATTTTTTAATAAATGGTTGAAGGTTTGACAAATAATATGTGTATATGTGTATATATATATATATATATATATATATATATATATATATATATATAAAATATAAAATATATAATATAAAACATAAATTAGAAAATAGTAAATATCAAATTTCAAATATTGAATATTTAAAATTAAATCTGCAACAACAAAAAATGTATACCTATATTATATTATATTATATTATATATTATATATATATATATATATTATATTAAAAATAACTTTCAACTAAGTAGTTGAATTTTTGATAAAAAAGATCAATGATCAGAAAAAAATAGATCAGTAAGGGTAAGGGCATCAGACCGGCAATCTGAAAGGCCTGGGTTCGGATCCCAGCGGAGCTAGAGAGCAATTTTTTTTTACGATTTATAAATTAAAATCAATATTCAAAAAATATTGATTTCAAACCAGTAGACAAAAAACAATTAACATCAAGTTATAAAATAGAGAAGTTGAATTTTCAATTAAATAAAGTAATTTCCCATAGAAGAAAACCTAAGTTTTTACCAAAAATATGCATTTTTATTCCACGAGATCTTTGTAAAAAATGTCTACTACTTTCTAGACTTTTCAGTTAAAAAAAAGAAAGAAAATCAACTAAAGTGTTGAACTTTCAAGCCAGTTTTGAAGTTTCCAGTTTTTTAATATTCTTTTTGAATTTTCATCAATTAATCTTAACAGTAGGTAGTTACGTCAAGTGCTATTATTTCGGTCAACTTGGTAAAACTCAAAATAATAAGATAAACTTGAGCAAATAAAATTAGGCGAAATATACATTCAAAGAGACCTCTTAAAGTATAGATATATTCCAGAACACAATTATATTTCCCCAAACTTCATGTTCCCGGAGTCCATATTTCATGAAAATGGCATCAGCTTGGCATCTAGGGTAGCAGCTGAAGATTTGAATTTAAGGGATAAATTTCCCTGGGTTAATATTCTTATTCTCCATGCATCATCTTATATCTAATTCAATATTAAACTTTATTCATTGATCTTTTGAATATTGATCTCAACAAAAATTCTCGCATTTTAAATAATAAACAATAATGTAGAATTTAATATTTGAAGCTAAGTTTAACAAAGTTTCGGTTAGACTGGTTTAATATGATAGAAATAATCTACTATATCAAAATTAATTTTTATTATGCGAAATTAAAGTAAAACGCGAGAAATTAAGTTCTAAAAAATTCACTGCGAACTGGATTTGAACCAGCAACCAACTCATTACATGTGAGGTGCTCTACCAATTGAGCTATCGCAGTTCACCAGTGAAAATTTCAGAACTTGTATTTCCTTAATTTCGATCGAAATTATTATTTTAGAGATGTTATCATGTTAAGGCCAGTTATTAATTTAATATTTGAAACTAAGTTCAACAAAGTTTCGGTTAGACTGGTTCAATATGATCGAAATCTTTTTGAAGGCCTAATACCAGTATTTCTGATGTTAGATTCAACAGAGGTCTATGCTATAGAATCGTTGATAAGTAGACAATCTACTATATCAAAATCAATTTTTATTATGCGAACTTAAATTAAAACGCAAGAAATTAAGTTCTAACAAATTGACTGCGAACTGGATTTGAACCAGCAACCAACTCATTAAATGTGAGGTGCTCTATGAATTGAGCTGTCGCAGTTCAACAGTGAAAATTTCAGAACTTGTATTTCCTTAATTTCGATCGAAATTATTATTTTAGAGATGTTATTATTTTAAGGCCAGTTATTAATAATAACTGTTATATGTAATATGTAATAATAACTGTAATAATTATTAATAAATTAATAATAATAATAATAACTGGCCTCAAAATAATAACATCTCTAAAATAATAATTTCGA
>CAKNYM010044453.1:5444-40771 GCA_932195095.1 Andricus curvator | reverse complement strand
CGGTTCAACTCTGGCCGAAGGCTGGCCCGATAATCGGTGCAATACTGTCCAAAACAAGCAACCATACTGCACCCGACAATCGGCCCAACTTTGGTTCAACATAAGGTCGATGGTCTGATAAACTCTCGAAATTTGATTTAAAATGACTGTTGAAGTTCAGACGGTCGTCGTGAAAGGGCGCTAGCGCTCGGGCTGTCTCGCTGCTCCATTTTGTCTGTCGGCAGTTAGTTATGCTCCCGACGAGAGGTAGCGAAGACGTATTTCTTGTACATCCGAAATCATTTGTAATATCAGTGAAGTGAAACAGTAAAATCCTTCAGTACACATGCAAAGTTCTTCTTTCTCCACCTGACCAGCGCGGCAAATTAACATTGGTCCTAGCGAGCCGGAATCAACGAGCAACGGAGGTGAATTGCTGCGTCGAAGCAGACAAAGGAAAGGAGACAAAATCGACAGTGCGCTGAGCAGCGCAGACAGAGAAGCCCTTTAAGCGGGTATTTATTAAGGACAAAATTCCAATCATGTAAGAAAAATTTTTAATGCATAGTTAATACGATCGAGCATTTCTCCCGCCAAAAGAGTGTCTGAATAGCGTATTTTTAGTTCTACAAAAATACAGTGAACAAACACGCGGTCGAGAGATCTCCCGCCCGAAATCGAGAAAAAAGATGCATTCTCTTACGTTAATCTTGCACCAATTAAAAGCATGTGGTCGAGCGAACTCCCGCCTGAAAAGAACTTTTGGAGCAATCGAACTATTTCCATCTCTCTCATATACAAGCATAAAATCTACTATAATTAAGAAACACGCGGTCGAAAGATCTCCCGCTAGCGACACTTTATGACTGTGCACTCAGAGCAACAAAGGAATACGATAAGGGAAAAGAAGGGCGAGGGGAAAGAGTCGAGCATAATCTAACGATCCGTCTCTCTCTATTTCTCTCCATTTCTTTCTCCTTCGCTTCTCAAACATGGCAACGATGTTTGTCACGTAAGCCGAGCTTCAACATCTACGCACAATTAGGTCGGATAAGCTAGGTTATTGTCGTTGTGTTCCGTCGTTATCTTTTTCTTTGTCTCTAGCCCGTCACGTCACGCGTCGATATTGCGTCTAATTGATCTATCACCACATATTTGGCGGGCGGAAGCCGGCTGTGTCTTGATTTCTCTATAGTTGTTGTTTTGTTTTTGTTGCTCCAAACTCAGCGCCTCTGGCTCTCAGATTGTCGAGCTAACGTATGCGTTTTTACAGGGCAGAGGAAAATCTCCCAGCCGTTCAAGGGGCATTATGTGGCGTTCTCCGGCGCTGCGCTGCTTCCATCCTCGACACCCCCACACAAGACTGGACGTTAGGAGCACTACAAGTACGTCTCGAGATGTTGGAAAATTACTGGTCAGCTTTTCAAGGAAATCATTTAGTGCTCATTCAGCTACCTCCGAACGACAATGACAACTTCGAGAACATGTATGCTGAAATGGAACTGGCATATATTAACGCGCGAACGCGCATTTGTGACCAGCAACGGAGACTCGAGCCAGTGGCAGTCGCTCACCCAGCTACGTCAAATGCACTTGTCAATTTTGTAGGCAACCCTGGGCTCCCAGTTGGAAACATACAAAGAGGGTTGCGGCTACCGACCATCAAGGTGCCCTTTTTCTCAGGCAAGCGAGAGGATTGGGAAACCTTTCGAGACCATTTTCGCGACTTGATTCATAGAAACGCCCAACTCAGCGCTGTGGAACGCATGTTTTACCTGAAGTCCCGCGTCCAGGGCGAAGCTAAGTCAGCGATCGACAATCTACAGGTAACAGGTGCTAATTATGCTACAGCATGGGCGTTATTGGAATCTCGGTTACGAACATCCACGGCTACTTGTACAAGATCACTTGGTGGTTCTGCGCAACATTCAACCTATGAGACACGAGACTGCAGCGGGTCTCCGATCTTTAATCGATACCTTGGAACGTCATCGCGATCAGTTGAGAACCTTGGGACGTCCGATTGAATCCTGGGATGACTGGTTTGTCTCTATAGCCACGACCAGCATTGACCCGGTCACACGAAGAGCGTGGGAGGACGAAATCGAGCGCTCTGAAGTGTATATGGATACATCAGACGACAATTCAGCTACCTATGAAATGCTAATGCAATTCTTGCAACGACGATGCCGCACCCTTAACTCGGCTGAAGGTTCCAGATCGTCGAGAAGTAGCCTGTCTGGCGCCGACGGGGTTAGAACGCCGAGAAGTGCCGTCCCACCGAATCGCTTCTACTCTCCTTCAGCACCTGCGTCTCGTCAACAACATTACTATCGAACTCTAGCCATGCGAACTAAACCTGCACCATGCGAGCAATGTCACGGTGCACACTACGTTGGTCGCTGCAGCAGTTTCATACGCTTAAACCCCACAGAACGTTGGGAGTTTGTCACAAGAACACGGCTCTGCGTCAACTGCTTACGGCCAGGACATGACGTGGAGGTTTGTCCTTCTCCAGGTACATGTATAGTTTGCCAAAGCCATCACCACACCATGCTCCATTCATCTGATACCAAGCGCGAAGCAGCTGATCCAACATCACCGACCCCGGCCAAAAAACCAAGAACCGAACCATCCAACAGCGACGCCGGGCCATCGACATCAAATTTGTCTCGGTCCTGACTAACAATTCTTCCTACGGCCGTGGTGAGATTGAGCAGTGAAACTAGCCGACCGATTACGGTGAAGGCATTGTTGGATCCATGCTCCGAAGTTACGCTCACCTCGAACAGCCTTGCTCGGAAAGTGAGAGCATCATTGAAGAAATCAACGATTTCAATTTGTGGGGTAGCAGGAAGGCCAATGGATCACGCTCGTGCGAGAGCTCGTCTTTATCTCCACATCTCAGCAGGCTCCGTGAAGCTTCCCATTGAAGCAATTGATCACTCCCGCATCTCCCGTGAATCCAAGCACCGTGCAACGATGGCAGCCATTAAACTTAGCGGATCCTTCATTCGGACAGCCGCGATCTATTGATCTTTTGCTTGGAGCGGATGTCTATTACTTACTTTTGCAACCCGAAATTCTTCGACAAGAAGACATTGTGGCTCAAGGAACCGTCTTGGGTTGGATTCTCACAGGCAAAGTTTCGAGCAGCAGCTCAAGTTCTGATGGTCACACCTGTGCTACTCTCCTCAATTCCTCAGAATCCATCAACTGGCACGATAAACTCATCTCACTTTTACAACGGTTTTGGGAGTTAGAAGATATTCCGAAGATTCTCTGAAAATCGCCCTCCGAGGAAGAATGCGAACGAATCTTTGCTTTCCATCGAAGAGCTCCTGACGGACGATACATCGTGCGTTTGCCTATTAAACATCGAGGGTTGGAAATGCTTGGCGAGAGCCTCAGTGGCGCTCTGGCCTCTCTCAAATCATTACATCGCCGCTTGCAACAAAACACTGAGATGAGAAAACAATACGATCAATTCATGGCTGATTACATCGACCTTGGACACATGAGACCATTGTCGAAGGATGAGTTGGAAACAATTGAGCGCCCGACGCACTACATTCCTCACCATGGCATCTGGCAAAAAGGTGACCACGATCAACGGCTCCGAGTGGTGTTCAATGCCTCGAGATCTACTTCGTGAGGCTACAGTTTGAATGATGTCCTTCACCCTGGGCCGAAGTTGCAAACAAACATAGCGTACGTTTTGATTCGATGGAGGCGCCACCAGTTCGCCTTTTGTGCCGATATTTGTAAAATGTATCGACAAATTTTGGTCGACCCGCAGGACGTGGATTTACAACGCATCGTTTGGAGTCCGAGCGAAACTGGGCCTGTGACACATTACCAACTTCTTACCGTCACCTATGGCGAGTCATGTTCGCCATATCTTTCACTCAGAACGCTACAACAGTTGTGTGTTGACCACCAGTCAACTTATCCTCTGGAATCTGAAGTACTTCGGAAGGACCGCTTTATCGACGACGTGCTGACCGGAAGTGATACCCTTCAACAGGCGAAAACTCTACGTGATCAACTCATCCAACTATCACAAGCGGGAGGCTTTCCCCTCAGAAAGTGGGTAGCCAATCAACCTGAGTTATTGGCAGATCTTCCTGAGACAGATCGACTTCGCCCCACGTGGCATCAACTTTGTAGTGACGGCCTAGTCAGCGAATTGGGTGTTTTCTGGGACCCCCAAAATGACTGCTTCCGTTTAACCCCACCTCAACTCGACTCATCTGGTCAAACGAAGCGTGAAATCCTCTCGATAGTGGCTCAGTTGTTCGACCCTTGTGGTTGGATCGCGCCGACTACCTTGATCGCTAAACTACTTATGCAGGACTTATGGCGGGCTGGTCTCGAATGGAATGAGACCGTACCTTCATCTTATCGAAAACGCTGGGTTGATTTTACCGCTAGTCTGAACGCGCTGAAAAATATGAGCATTCCTCGATGGATTGGATCAAGCTCCGTACATGGGTTTCAACTACACGCCTTCTCTGATGCGAGTCGCAGAGCCATGGCGGCGGCAGTTTATTCACGAGTGCCTGCAAACAGCGGCAGTGCTTCTGTTCATTTGCTTGTGGCCAAAACCAAACTGTCTCCCATCCGAAGTTTGCGACCTTCATCCACGAGTATACCACGCATGACGATTCCTCGCTTGGAACTGAGAGCAGCCTTGCTCGCAGTGAAACTCTTGAATTCACTCGCATCGGAATTAGAAGTCCCAATCGAGAGTTGCAGTGCTTGGACAGATTCGCAGATTGTACTTCATTGGCTCCAGTCAAAGGAACCTACCGGTAATGCCTTGGTTGATAATTACGTCGAACACATCCAAGAAATTTTACCAATCTCGGCATGGCGCCACGTCCCAACTGAATCCAATCCCGCGGATCTCGCATCGCGAGGTATTGAATGTACACAGCTATTGGTTGAGCCACTTTGGTGGAATGGTCCCAATTGGCTATGTCATTCTGAGACCCACTGGCCTTCCCCACCAACTGTCATGTCATCTCCGGCTTCGGACTCAACCGAGATAGTACTAACTTGTTGCGTCACTAGCAGCTTCAATGCAGAGTATTTGTGACGTGATGATGTGATTTGTGATGATCAATACAAATGAATTAAAGGCGGCATTTCTGGTCTGCGTGCGCCTCAGTCAGGTACTGTGGTTATCTGAAGAAATGAATCGATTACAATCACGAAATCCACCGCGAGCCAAGTCTCCGTTACAGGGACCCAATACTTTTCTAGACTCAGATGGAGTATTGCGGATAGGAGGGCGCCTCCAGAACTCCCACTTGACTTTTTCCGAAAGACATCCACCCACAGTTGATGGTCGCTGCTCGTTCTCCAAACTTATCATTGCGTGGGCCCACCAACGAGCCTTACATGGAGGATTTCGATCAACGTTCGCTTATTCGATGCATCGAGCTTGGGTCATTGGAGGAAAATGCCAAATTCGATCCATGCTCCATCATTGCGCCATATGTGCTCGAATCAGAGCACGCACCGTCGAACATGTCATGGCTCCTTTGCCCTCTGCTCGAGTTACGCCCAGTCGACCATTTTCATGTACTGGATTGGATTATGCAGGGCCCTTTAACATCCTTTCAGCTAAAGTAGAGGTATTCGCACCAGTAAAGTCTACATTGTTGTGTTCGTGTGCTTCACTACAAAGATGCTGCATTTCGAGCTAGTTGGAGATATGACAACTGACAGTTTGATCGGAGCATCAACACGCTTTTTCAGTCGCCGCGGAAAACCTTCAGATATCTGGAGTGACAAAGGCACATATTTTCGTCGAGCTGACAGTGAACTGCAAGAGGCCTTTAGTCAAGCTCAAGTCGACTGGAACCAAGTATCAGGCACGCTTGCCACTCACGAAATCACCTGGCATTTTATACCCCCCAGGGCACCTCATTTTGGTGGCCTCTGGGAGGCAGGAGTGAAGTTGGTGAAGGAGCATCTGAAACGGACCATTGGATCACGGAATCTTACTTATGAAGAGTTCAACACGTTGCTCGCCAGCATCGAATTGGTGTTGAACAGTCGTCCACTCGTCGCTCTGACTGGGGATCCAGACGATTTGGATGCGTTAACTCCCGGACACTTTGCAGTGGGAGGACCCTTGTTTTCTATAACTGGCACCGGGACCATGGAGAAAGATCTGGATAAATTGACGCATTGGCAACTGATCAAGGCCATGCGCGATCGGTTTTGGCATCGTTGGAGTCTCGAATACTTGAATGCCCTCCAGCAACGGAAAAAATGGGCTCGATCTCGGGCTTATTTAAAAGTTGGCGATTTAGTGGTCGTGGTCGATCCCAGCTTGCTCTCCATCAACGGCAAATGGCCCTTGGCTCGAATTTTGAAAACTCATCCCGGACGAGGCGGGCACGTTCGTGTGGCTACGATCAAGACTGCGACCGGTGAATATAAGCGGCCCGTCACTAGACTGGCTCCATTGCCCGTAGAAGCTTCGTCGCCTCAAGATGTCCTTAGCGTCGAGTCAAACCCTGGAACCACCTTCTCCACGGCGAGCGGTCAGTAGGTTTCGTTCAATGAACAAGGCGGGCGGTATGTTGAAGTTCAGACGGTCGTCGTGAGAGGGCGCTAGCGCTCGGGCTGTCTCGCTGCTCCATTTTGTCTGTCGGCAGTTAGTTATGCTCCCGACGAGAGGTAGCAAAGACGTATTTCTTCTACATCCGAAATCATTTGTAATATCAGTGAAGTGAAACAATAAAATCCTTCAGTACACATGCAAAGTTCTTCTTTCTCCACCTGACCAGCGCGGCAAATTAACAATGACAAATCAGTATGGTTGGTTCAACTCTGGCCGAAGGTTGGCCCGATGATCGGTGCAATACTGGCCAAAACAAGCAACCATACTGCACCCAACAATCGGCCCAACTTTGGTTCAACTCTGGCCGAAGATTGGCCCGATGATCGGTGATCAAGGTGATGCACCCGACGGTAGGTCAAACCTTGGCCCGAGTATGAGCAGACCGTCGGATAAACTCTGGTTCGTTGTTTCAAAAAGACCGTGAAAGTACTATCGGCCCGACTCTGCGCAAGAGATGGCCCGACTATCGGCTTAACATTGGCTTGTACGAGTCATCATGATGCACCCGACGCGATGCCGGTCAAACTTCGGCCCAAATATGGGCCGGCCGTCGGATATACTAGGGTTCATTATTTCAAATCGACCGAAATTTGAGTACGAATAGCTGGATTTTTGTGTACACATACACATATTCGTACCGAAATTTCGGTGCACGTAGACACTTCCTTTTTTTCAAGAAAAAAATTCTCAGCTCCATCTTTATGATAAATTGTAAATGTTCCGAAAAATTTACATTTGTTGTCATTCTTTATCATTTTAAAATAGTCTGAAACACCTGAAAAGCAAAACGTTACACGAAAGTTTAAAAACATTTGTTATTAAAAAAATGTTCGCAGTACGCGATAAAATTTCTAAGTTCCGTCGATGCAAATTTTAAATGCTCATTAAAAATTACATTTCATGTCATTATCAAAAGTTGTAAAATGGCCTAAAACGCGAAAAAACAAAATATTACATGAAGACAAATTAGTCAAAGTGGGCGCAAAAAAAAATTTCGAAAAAAAATTGTTTAAAAAAAGTTTGAAAAAAAATTGTTTAAAAAGATATTTTAGAAAAAAAATTTTTTGAAGAGTAGTTGAAGAAAAAATTAAAACAAAAATTTTGAAAAAAAAAATTTGTTGAAAGGTTGTTGAAAAAAAAAAATTTTTTGAAAAGTAGTTGAAAAAAAAATTTGTTGAAGAAAAATTAAAGGGTTTCAGCCCGGGCCTACGAAACCCTCAAAATTGTAATCGGTTTAAATTATTCATTTAAAAATTATTTCATTTATATACCCGTTAACAGTTCATTTATTTAACATCTACATGATTTCGCATAATAATAACAAAATTAATGAGAAAAAAGAGTTAAAAAATGTTTGCTTTTTTCAACTGCTTTGAGCTGTGCCTTATGAGGATGGTTTTTTCATTGACTTTCAATTATGTGGGTATAGAGCAATGGGTAAGACTCCCGACTGCTACACGGAAAAAAAAGTCTTGGAACATTTCCTAGATTAGTGCTGGACTTTTGGACGGGCCATCATTTTTATAAAGTCTCGTATACTTTCTATAAAGTGGTCGTAAATTTTTATGGAAAAATAAAGAAAAGTCCTGGAAGTTTTCAAGCACAGTCAAGGAATAACAGTCTTGGAATTCTTATCAGACAGTTTACAAAGAAAATGTATACAGTCATGAAATGGCTATAAAAAACTCTTTATATTTTCAAAGGCTTGAATTGAATAAGTGCGTGATTCAGAAAGAAAGAAAGAACTGGAATACGAGTCAGGGAAACACTCCATGACTATCTGCGAGAATTTGCAGAGGCGCGGTCAGTGACGTTCAGTGACAAATTCATATTGGTATGAATGTAGTAGAGAGTGGACGAAGATTCAGTGCTCCCAAACCTCGAAGATTGGTTATCATTGGCTTGCTTATTTAAAATGATTAAATGTGCAAATAAATTGTTTACAACAAAAAGTTATTGTAAAATGCATAAATATATTAATAATTATTTAAAATGATTATTTATGATTAAAAACGTATGCCTTTCCTCGAATTTAAAATCGATGGTTTATTTATACAACTGGTCGCATAAAGGATTTAAATCTCCAAGAGTTTAGTCGTATTAAATATTCCTACGTCTTTCTCAATCTTCGCGATATTACTTATAATACACTTATTTCTATTGAAAATAAATTAGAAGATGGCTATTATTACATTGCAAAAAACTGGATGTAAGCAGATTTTATTTTCATGTTCGTATTTCTGTACATAAAATATTTATAAAAATATAAAAATAAAATATAAGAATGTGTCTCATAATAGAATAAAATGTGTTTGTTTTTCATTACAAAAACATTTGCATAAAAGGCATCTCACCAATACTTCTTCAAACACTGAGAGGTCCCCGAGATATTACGAATCGAATATCTGGATTATTTTTTTTCAAAAAGATACACAACAATTGTTTAAACAATTTCCTTATTTATTTAACAAAATTTATTATTCTAATATAAAATCTAAAATACTTGTCGTGGATTGTGGTTAAAATTGCTATTTCTCATCGAAAATTCCATTTAAAATAACCATTTTCTGAATAACAATCTATAAAAAGTATTTTCGAATCTATCTCAATAATTCTTCCATTTTTTGAGAGTGTCAATGCAAGAAAGTTTTTGCCCAAGTTAAAAATTTTGTTTTTCAATAATTTATAAATATAATTTGGTAAATACATCAGTTTTATTAAAATAAATTGTTTATAACGCTGCAACTTATAAACAGTGCATCTCACAAAAAGAGCACAAAGGACATAAAGTTTTATTTTTTGTTGACTTGTTATAAATTTCTTCAATCAAGAATCAAATTCTTTAATTTAAAAAATAAAAATAACTCAATTTAATTTTTAAACAGAAATTTTATCATATGCCGTAGTACTATGTAATTATTTATTTATACAAAATATGAAATTGTCTGAAAAAAATTTCCATTACATGGATTTTATATTTTTTTCCATAGAATCGAACGGTGCAATTAGTTTTTCTATTATATCTCACAAATTTGAAGAATTATTTAAACAATTTTAGTTTAAATGAAGAAAAAAAATTTTTTTTTACGTAAAATCATCCCTTGGTCAAAAAATAATTTTCCTTGCAAAAATTATATTTTTCAATTATTTAAACAAAAATTGTTTAAACAATGTGTTTAATTTATTAAGCAAAGTTAGTCTTGCAGCAAGTTGTCTAATTCGCAGCCCTCACTCAGATTGTTTTTACGCAACCATGCAGTTTCCAGCTGTAGCACAACGCCAAGATTTTTTACCGTGTTTTCATTGCGAATGATCAGCCGAGTGGCTTGAGCGGTTAGGAATGAGTTGCGTTAGTCTCGTTTCTAGAGTATAGGTAGTTCTAATCCCCGCAGCGTGCGTCCGATTTTTTAAGCGTAAAAAGCGTGCGATTAATATAAGTAGTAATTTTTTGTGGTGCATTATGTTTAAATAAATATATAAGTTAAAAATAATAATATTATCAATTTAAAAAAGAAATTTTTTTTATTAGCATAAATGGCTAGCTTGACAGTCTATGAACCCTTCATTGACTGTCTTCGAGAATTTAATATTGGAGTGTTGAATGACTTACAAAGTCTGTGATATTTTGTTTATGGAGTCTAGGAGTGCTTCACTGACTATGCTGGATGCAATCCAAGAAGTCTTATATTTCTTCAAGCACTATTTGCGTGATTTTCTAATATGATATTTTCGAATTTTCAAATGCTTTTACACCTATCCTAAAGTCACAGACTCGGTCAATGAAAATTTCCAGCACTTTTTTTTCTGTGTAGGCGATAGATTCAGGTATAGATGTAGGTTCGAAACCTCATAGCGTTCGAAATTTTATTTGTAATATAATGTTTAAAAATGTAATATATGTATTCATTCTAAGCAGGACCATTAACATTTATAGTCAAAATACTCGCAATCAATTCTTATTTATGTTTTGAATACCTATTTTGTGTATTTCCACCTGTGTAGTACGAACCTTCACGAACACATTGGCACAATTTTGGGTCTCCATCTCGGGCCGATGGTCGGCAAAAAACCTCGGCACAGCGTGATCATTTCACTAGTTGGGCCGATCTTCAGCTGACAAGGTTGGACCGAGTTTTACAAAGTCGGGCCGACTTTGGGCCGACGGGAAATTCGCACATCGGAAACTAGAACCAGCCATAAGAGCCCTTTCCACGCGGACGCCTACAATTACCCTTTACTAAAACAATTAATTAAAATCTATTAACATATAACTTTGACCAATTCTTTAATCGATTCATATTTCTTTCTATATAATTTCGTTATGAAATTTGATATCTTCTTCTACAGAACCAACAACTTCAAATATTTTGTGTATTCTTTTATTGCGGTTACGGAATTTCTTTTCGAAAGAATGAATAGAAACAAAAACTAGACATTATTGAAAACTTAATTATCGATAACCCTCAGATTTTTAAGTATTTTGACAAATCAATAATAAATCTACATCTTTAAGTAATTGAAGGACATATTCAAAATATATAAGGGCACGTCTGTCTGCTACAGTTGAGTTTTTACTTTTTTTAAATAGTGCAAATTTATTAATTTTTAATTTAGAATGTCACTAGGAACAGGGCTTTAGAGCCCTAGATAAAATAGAATTGATAAAATTGCATTATTTAAACAAAATAAAAGTTCAACTGGGCCAGATATATTTTGAACTATTTTCTAAAATTTAAACACAATATATTCATTTTTCTTATTATAAAGCCAACGCATATAATAACATGTAGTTATTGATCACGTGACAGATTATCACATGCCCTTAATGCATACATTACATTGACATGCTGATTACAATTCCGTCGAAAAACAGAAACGATGACAAAAATTAATTATTAAAAAAAAACGTTGATCATATTTGTTTATTTTTTTGCGCAAAATAGAAACATTGTTTTCTCTTCTTCGACTGATATTTTACTTTTGGAATATAAAGAAGCTTCTTCGAAAGATTTCAAACAATTAACTGAAAAATTCGGAAAAGACATCAAAGGAAAAAATTACCAAAAATGCTAATAGACAAATAGAATGCTAACAGTTTTGTAATTTTCAAAATTTTGTAAATTCAAGGTTTTTCAATTTTTTGCAATTATATTTTTGTAAAACTCTAAAACTCTTTTAGAACTAAAGGATTATGTAAAAAAAGGTCGAATTTCTTAAAACTGATGGACCGTTTAAACTAATTAATTATTGATTAACTTCACAGGGATTCAAGACATTTATAGAAAAATTGTTATCGAAAGAGAAATCGATGGAGAAAAAGACTGAGTTCCCAATTAAGTTCCCGACAGGAAATAAAAACCAAAAGATGACAAAATGTTTGCCTCTGATGCATATCTAGATTCATAATCTTGATCACTTGATATTTATCACTTTCTATACCACGCCCTAACTAAGCCCATATTAGCCCATATTACCTTTACGGTCTTTACTGACTCCAACCAACACCACGTGCGTGGATTTCAAAGTTCAGGGAGCCTGTTGGGCTCATCCATCATTTTGTCCTCTCCTAGGTGTAGCCGTCTCCTGTCATCTATATTCCTTTATTTTCTTACAGACACTCTATGCGTTCTCCCCCTCCCACCCACCACCATCCAGCTGCACAGCCACAATCCATCTCATCACCAAAAACCAGGACCAGCAAACAGCAAGGTCCACTTTACTGTTCCCGCACCTTTACGAACAAGCGCGGATCCAGAGGACTTGGGGGGGGGGGCATCCAATAATTTCCCTTCGCCCTTCACTCTCAAGGTGGCGGTTAGTAATAATTTGAAAGTTATTTCTTCGCTTTGAATTTTTATTATAAACTATATAATTATATTAATCATGAATGTTATTAAAATAATTAACAAATGTTCAAATAGAAACGATGTTTTTATATTTACAAGCAGCGTCTTGTATGCCATGGTATAATCATTAATCAACAAGTATAAAATATTCATAAGGTTTTCGAAGTCGAGCATAAACTATAAAAAGATTAGTTTTAAACAGCAAATTTTGGGCGTTTATTTCCGCTCTTTGCGATATTCATATTCCCGGTTCAAATCTGGGCTGAGGCAGATTTTTTCTTGTTCTTAAACAATTATTTGTCTGAAGTAATCGTTTTAACGAATCAAAATTTGTATTAATTGAAAATGCTCGATATTACTTTCAATGCCCTCAATTGGAGAATGAATAAACAAATTTATTCAAAATTATATCATTTTAGGCAATTTTAAGTTGGAAACCTTAATTATTATTTTCATTTTAAGTCATTGCAAATAAATGATGTTAAAAATTATTATTATTAAAAAGTTAATGTTTTATTTATACATCAAAATTTGTTTTGAAATCTTTCGGAACATTCTCTTACAACTATATTTTTTTACTAAAAAATCACCTTAAGTTTCCCCAGGAACATTTTATTTTACATTATTTGGAATCTTTACAAATTTTATATTATTTTTGAAAAATTTTCAAAACTTCTGAATATCTTTTTAAATTATTCGATTTTTTCCTAAAACTTTTAATAAATCCTGCGAAATTTAAAAAAATGCCTTAAAATCTTCCAGACTATTATTTTTACAGTTTTGGAAACCTTTTGAAATCTTTTTAAATATTCTCTTGAAATTCATTTTTCAAGAAATAAAATCATTTTCAATTTTTGAAGGAATTTTAATCAATTTTTTTTTATTTTGAAACCTCCTAAAATGCTTGAAAAGCTTCTACATTTTTTGTTTGAAATCTTCAAAAATCTACATTTTGTTTTACATTTTTTAAAAATCTTTTTAAGTTTTATATTATTTTTGAATTTGTTCAAAACTTCTAAATATCTTTTAAACTTATACCAATTTTTTCTAAATGAATACATTTTTATCTGTATTTACACATCAAAATTCAACATTTTTACTTACAAATAAAATTTTTTTGAATTAGAACAATTAAAATTAATATTGTAATGTTCAAAGTTGAAGTTTAGCTCTCCAAAACTTTAACGATTCAAGGCTTTCTGTTTCAAGCAATTCAGTTTCAAATTGTTTAGTTGTGAATATTTAATTTTTAATTGTACATTTCAAATGAACAGTCAAACATAGCTGACTATTAAAAAATTGTTTTTTTTCTTTGTTAAATTTAATAATAAATAAATTTTGAATCGGAAGTTTACATTTGATTAGTAACTACTAAGGCTTTGGAATTGAAACAGTTCAATTTTTAACGTCAAAACCTGTAAATTGTTTAATTTTAAAAGTTCAATTTTAAAAAGCATTAATTAAAAAACTTCATTTTGAAATTCTTTTAATTGAAAATGTACACCTAAAAATGAAAATCTAAAATGGAAAATTTTGATGGTAAAAGATGTTAGAATTGCACATTGTAAACTGAATGATTCCATAATTAAAAAAGTTAACAATTCAACTTAGCATTAAAAAAAAAGTTGAAATCAAACTTATTTTAAATTGCATTATATATCTTGTGATATGAAACTTATGATATTTCAAGTGATTGGATAGAATTTTCTTCTAAAAACTTATAAAAATCACGGTCAAAAAATAAATTCACTGTCATTTCCCGGTTTCCCAGTCCAGCGGCCATCCTGAATTATGATATTTCAGAATATAATTATGCTTCTTGAAAGATAATACGTATTTCGTGCTTAGTGGCTTAACAATTTTCCTTCAAAGAAACAATTCAAATAATATATAGTTCAATGATTCTGACATTGAAGTCTTTTAAGTAAATTTCTATTAAATTCCAACGAAAATTAAAATGAGTTTTTCTTACGTTTTACGTTTCAAATTTTTTTTTTTTTTGTTGAAATTCGCATTCAAAAATAGTTTCAGTCTGTAGAATAGATAAATTAGATTGGATTAGAGTTTTAAGCCATTTATACCCCCTTTGGATTTGTACAAATATAAAATCCCCCCTCCCACAGGAGATTGTCAAACATTAAACCCTTTAGCTTATATCCCTTCCCAAATACCTCAACTCTCATAACAAGCCTCCAAGCAATATCTGATAGGCTCAATCCTGTGGTTTTTTCAATCTCGAAAATCCCCTAACGTCTGCAGCCGGAGGTTTATTATATATTATTTTTATATATTATATTTATTTATTATTATATATTATTATATATTATTTTATAATTATATTATATATTTATTTATATCTGCAGCCCTCGCATTCCCCTGAACATTTGGTCAGAGAAGTGGGAAACTGCAGAAAACTAAAATTCCTGAGCGCAGCCTGTTGCCGTCTTCAAATCTCCCACTCAAAAGTAGTAAAACACAGTGAAAACACGACCAAGCGTCAATCATGACCAAGCGAGAATCAAGAACGGTCACCCATCCGAGCGCTAACCGCGCCCGTCTGTGCTTAATGTTCGAGATGTCGACAAGTCGAGAATCACTACCCAGCTACTGCCGCCGGTAAAAACATTTTTGTTCATACCTCGGTCGAAAGTACGTATTTTCGGCATCAATTTTTAGGCAGAAAGCCTAAAATTTGTACATTAGTAAGATTACACGCACGCCCTCTGCAACAGCGGGAGCACAAAATTTTATCGTGTGCACACCGATCAGTGATGTCAATGTGGGCGCCTTGAGCTACTGCGCTTGCGTTAGGGTCGCGCGCTGATTGGCCACAGTTGGCGCGGAGTTTAAAATGGGTATTAATTACAATTCTTTTTATTAAAATTAATAGTTATTATAAAATGCACAATAATACATATAAAATGTATAACTTTTGATTCAAGTTGAGAAAAAAATTGATAACACATATATTTTCTAAGTAATAGTTTATTTTCATTGAATTCCAAAAACTAACTTAGATTTCACAGACAAAATTTCAATAAATACAATGTATATACATTCTTATGAATTTTATGATAATTATTGATTTCAATTGCAAGAATTATTTTTAATATGCATTTTGAATTTGGCGCCAACTTCGGCCAACTAGCGTGCCCACATTGGCATCACTGACATCGATACATGAGGCTACTGCCGCTAGCCAGTAGACTCGCTAATGGCTGACACTCTTGTTTTTACGTATAACCTCAAAGCTGCTTGCTTGGAATTTATCAGTGTTTTTATGTGTCTTTCAGTGTTTTTATTTGGCTTGTCATATGTATTTTATATCTGCCCCCCCCCCCCCCCCCCGACCAGCAGCACTCGATCCGCTCGTGCTTGCAAATGTCTGGGGGAGGCATCAAAAACATGCATCGCAACGGGCTGTCTGTTGGAACGTGGTTGTATGGGGACCGCGACTGACATTTGCAGACGCTAGGGTCGCTAGTGCGCGTGGAGATACGCAAGACGACGGTTCCAACGGTGGTAACGTCTGCTATTCGGAATATATCAGTCTTTCATAACGCAGCGTTGAGGTGATAGCTTAAAGCACTATTTTGGAAATTCCAGGTATGGGGCATAATTTCTGAAGTGTACCCACCTCGAAAATGAAAGTTGTCCGATCGGGCTAAAAATTGGCCCAATTGTAGTTCTATTAGATAGTACTCCTCACACCAAAAATTAATTCATTTTGATAATTATTTATCAAAGTGGAGGGGGTACAATTTTGTGTTTTTTTAAGAAAAGCTTTACTTTCAAACGTTTGTAACTTTTGTCCTATTGCCTTAAACAAAATTTCACTTGAAATATTTTCGATAGATTTTTTCACACGCTTTCTGGTGGTAATAACGATTTTGGAAAAAAATTAAAATTTGACCCATATTTTCGAAAATCAAAAATAAATTTGACTTTTTTTCAAACTTGGGCACTTTTTTTTCTCTTCAAAATAGTTTTAAAAGAAAGCTGAGATTTTTTCCTATAAGACCTCCAATTTTTAGAGTGGCAAATTAATTTGTCTTTGAGCAATAGAACGATACATAAACAAGATGCCGTGATAGGGCCGGTGGCGCGCGATCTCCCCTAGTGCGCTCAGGCCGAGGATCTTTGTGCAACGCTTTAGTGCCAGTTTTTTAAGTTAAGTAATATTATATGCTGCTAGAATAACTGTTCTCTGCATTTGCAGGGTGAATTAACAAAGGCCTGCATTACGGTAAGTATAAAATTAATTGGGAATATGCTTTAAAAATTAGAAGTGAGAATATGCATCTTTTGAATTTACATTTTTTTTACATTTACATTTTTCTTCGAAAACCTGAAGGAAAATTTATTGCCTGGGGAGTTTTTGATTTGCTTCGATTTTGCTGAGAATTACGCCTTCATAATCCAGAATGTATCGCAATGATAATTTAGCTCATCACATGGTGGCTGTTCACGAGTATCAAAAGATAATAGTAGAATACTTGAAAACTCATTTCAGGCCAAGTAAAATCTACTATTTCACTGATGGTACAGGGCAACATTTCAAAAATAGGAGTAGCTTTGTTAATCTCCAAGTCCATAAAGAAGATTTTGGTATCCAAGCTGAATGACATTTCCATGGAACATCTCATGGTAAGGGTGCATGTGATGGTATAGGAGCGAATATAAAGAGACAAGCAGTACGTTCAAGCTTACAATGTTCTCCGAAACATCACATGCTCACTCTCCATGCTTTGTTTCAGTGGGCAAACAGTAACTGTAAGGAAACCGAAATTTGTTTCAGCAGCAAAGAAAATCATGCCTTAGCCACCGGGTGACTGAAAACCAGATTTGACAAAGCTGTCATGATGCCAGATACATTACAGCACCACGCTTTCATTTCCACTCAAGACGGAAAACTTCAACTCAAGAAGTTTTCGTCCTCTGAGAAATACGACATCTTCTCGAATGGCAAAAAACAAAAACCGCAAAGAAGCCTGCAAAGAAAACAACTGTTGAGACTATCGCCAAAAAATCGAACAGAAAGACAGATAATATTACCATGTAATATTACTTAACTTAAAAAACTGGCACTAAAGCGTTGCACAACGAACCTCGGCGTGAGCGCACTAGGGAAAATCGCGCGCCACCCGCCCTATCACGGCATCTTGTTTACGTATCGTTCTATTACTCAAAGACAAATTAATTTGCCACTCTTAAAATTGGAGGTCTTATAGAAAAAAATCTCAGCTTTCGTTTAAAAATATTTTGAAGAAAAAAAAAAGTGCCCAAGTTTAAAAAAAAGTCAAATTTATTTTTGATTTTCAAAAATTTGGGTCAAATTTTGATTTTTTTCAAAAATCGTTATTACCACCAGAAATTTTATGAAAAATTCTATCGAAAACATTTCAAGTGAAATTTTGTTTAAGGCAATAGGACAAAAGTTACAAACGTTTGAAAGTAAGGCTTTGCTCAAAAAACCCAAAAATTGTACCCCCTCCACTTTGATAAATAATTATCAAAATGAATTAATTTTTGGTGTGAGGAGTACTATCTAGTAGGACTACAATTGGGCCAATTTTTAGCCTGATCAGACAACTTTCGTTTTCGAGGTGGGTACACTTCAGAAATTATGCCCCGTATGTATGTGGCATTTGGGTGTAAAAATAAAGAAGCAAATCGCTTTCTAAATAACAGAAAACTATGGAAACTGTAAATAATGCCTTGTGCCCGCGTACAAGGTATATCTCCACTCGCGGTGCTGCCCCCTGAGCTGAGCTTGACAAATCGCCGTCCCCATTGTTTATAATAATTAAAAATGTAATTAGTAAACGTACTTTCTACCGACTATAAAGAAAAATAGTATACACCACGCGGGCAGGAGGTTGAACAGCCCTGAACTGCGCGACATGACATTCAACTTCCTGCCCTTCTAGTGTAATACACTATTCAGTCTTCCTTATGTACAAAAGGTGGCAGAAAATGTTTAGAAACATTTTTTAACTACAGAAATCCAAGGCTGGTACTGTAAAAATGATATCAGGGTGAATTCGAGTCAGACGACATAAGCACGAAACAACTTATTTATTCGTGTAGGGTTATCAGTTTTGTAATAAATTATAACAAGATAATATTTCCAGCTATGTAACCTACAAATGAACGGAGAGATAAAAATCATTTGGCTATAAAAATTTGCTTGCTTGAGCAAAACAAATTCGTTTCCCACAGGTCACAGAATAGTCCAGGCATCTGGTAGTTTGGTTCCCGAAAAAATCCTACTTTCAACGTTTTTAATGAGAAAGTTTCGTTAAGAGGTCTCTTTTAACACATCAAAATTGCAAGAACAAATCAATTGCCAAACCCGGTTTTTTTTTTTTTTTTTTTTTTTTTTTTAAATTCCAAAAGTTTCTTTTGTTTGGACGGATAATTCCCATTATATTTTAGAGCAAAATGCCCAACAGGAAAAAGAAAAAGGACAAAATTCTGAAAAAATGTTGTGAAGAAAATAATCCGCTATCTTCCATAAGTTTCGAGTTATGGTATATTGAAAAATCCCCACTTTTTTGGATTTTCAGCGAAAAATCACTAAGTTTCAAAAAAGACTGTGTACCTTGGCACCTAATTACTGCATGGAAAACTATTCACAAAACTACTCAAAAAGTACTCAACAGTGGCTATGACAAGATTTTATTATAAACAATTATTAACAAAAATATTTTTTATGGATAAAAAAGCATATTACAAGTTTTCAATCAATTACAATCACTTTTTTTCCACAAAAATACTAAAAAATGGCCAAATAGTAATCATAAGTGGTGATAGCAAGCTCTTGTTATAAACAATTATTTATTTAATAATAAGAAAAGACGTATTATACATGATGAATGAATTATATTCACTTATTTGGAATAAAAAAGTCAAAATATGACCGTAGTTCTACTTTACGGTAGGCTCAGGTGCCTCTATGCATGAAGAGTGCACTTTCAGGTCATATCTAGTGACCTATTAGGGCTAGGACACTTTTTTTTGAACTCACGCTAAATTGACACCACTTCGCCGTTTATAGTCAAAAATGCAAAAAAAAAATGGAATTTTTGAATCCTTCCTATTCCCAAAATAATGGGACTAAAAGACTTTCTTTGTTTTAGGTGTACGCAGATTTTTGTAGACTCTATTTCATCCTCTGGTATCATCGACGCAAACTGAACCTAACACGATTAATTTTGAAAAAACTAAGCTCCACCTTTTTGCCCGAAAACACAGGCAAAAATTACCAACTTTGAGGGGTCATCACTTATGACCTATTACAGGTAGTACATTGTTCTTTTCTGTAATCACAGCAAATTGAGTCTACTTTTACTCACATGTGAAACACTTTTCCTTGCAGTAATTAGGTGCAAAAGTACACAGTGTTTTTTGAAACTTAGTGATTTTTTGCTAAAAATCCAGAAAAGTGGAGATTTTTCAATATATCATAACCGACATTTTGCTTTAAAATGTAATGGGAATTATCCGTCCACACAAAAGTAACTTTAGGAACTGGTAAAAAAAAAACCCAGTTTGGCAATTGATCTGTTCTAGTATTTTATCATTATCATTAAAAATTTTTGATTTAATTCTAAAGCAAAAGTATACCAGAATTTGTTCTCAACTCCCTGAATAAAATGGAAATGAAATAAAATTAAGAAAACTTTAGGGAAATAGGAAATTAAACGATGACCTTCACGAGACGTTGGAAAGGGGTAGGGCTTTGACTAACCTTATTTTTGTGACCAGATAGAGGGGTGCCTTCCCGCCCCCACGAGACGTTTGAAAGGGATATTTGGTTTGAACAACCTTATTTCTGTGACCAGTCACAGGGGTACCTTCCCGCCCCCACGAGACGTTGGAAAGTTGTAGGATTAGACCAACCTTCCTTCTGTGACCAGTCACAGGGGTGCCTTCCCGCCCCCACGAGACGTTGGCAAAGGGTAAGGGTTTGAACAACCTTATTTCTGTGACCAGTCACAGGGGTACGTTCCCGCCCCCCACGAGACGTTGGAATGGTGTAGGGGTTTGACCAACATTATTTCTGTGATCAGTCGCAAGGGTGCCTTCCCGCCCCCACAAGACTTTGGAACGTGGTAGGGGTTTGACCAGTCACATGGGTGCCTTCCCGCTCCCCAGGAGACGTTGAAAAGAGGCAGGGGTTTGACCAACCTTATTTATTTGATCAGTCACAAGGGTATCTTTCCGCCCCCCACAAGACGTTGGAAAGGGGTAGGGGTTTGACTAACATTATTTCTGTGATCAGTCACAAGGGTGCCTTTCCGCCGCCACAAGACGTTGGAAAAGGGTAGTGGATTGACCAACCTTATTTCTGTGACCAATCACAGGGGCGCCTTCTCGCCCCCCCCCCCACGAGACGTTGGAAAGGGGTAGGGGTTTGACCAACATTATTTCTGTGATCAGTCACAGGGGTGCCTTCCCGCCTCCACGGATCGTTAGTCGTAATTCCCGAGTCGCAAATCGACGATAAAGTGTGATGTATACATAGAACAATCCATCCAAAGCGTCAAAAGCCTGAAACTAACAAAATAACTCTTAAATTACATGTATTTTCTCTAAAATGCGTGGCAGTCCATTCCGTATGCTTTAAATATGCTTTTTACCGGTATCGATTGTGTTAAAACTTCGTAAAGAAAACGTAATTCTTTCAAGTTTTAACATTGAAAATTATATTTACAGGTATTTTCATGTCCATGTTCGTAATCAACGCATTGAAATATATCAGTATACGAGGATTTAAAAAATGTTGTAAACATAACATTTTCCGTTTTAAAAACGTGGTTTTTTTACCTTAAAAATTGTTTTTTGTTGCAATTATCATGACCATATTCGTAATCAGTTAATGAAAAATACATCGCTATACGCTTTTCGGAACTTCACAGCCGAAGGGGGAAAAACAGCCGACAACGACTAACCTTGCCGGCGCCGGCAGACTAGCTACTCTGTAATATAAATTGCACCGTACCTCTGCATTGAGAAAACTGTTTGCGGTGCTATCAACAAAACATGTTTTCAAACATATTTTAAAATATGATGTTTGAACCAAAAACTGATTTGATTATTCTGAGTGGGATCATTTTGATGGTAAGAGAAACTCTAATAAAAATCCGATGCCATCGCAGCTCTCCCACGTTGTTTTGTAGTGGAAGAGCAATAAGACCATAATAATGATCATTATTATTATTTCAAAACTTAAGGCTGCTGAGAAGCTAATAAATATACAGCTGTCCGACGGAAAAACATATTAAGAGACATTTGTAATACAGACTATTTCCCGGCTCACGTGCACGGGAAAATAAGCTCTATAACAAACGTCACTTTTTACATTCTCATTCTAATGAGAAGGTATTAGTTTGATGTAAAATTTGACTTTGTCGGTTTTCATCAAATCTCCACGTTTTGAGACCCCCTGAGTCAGAAAAAAACGATTTTTACGAAGGTGTCTGCCTGTCGATCTGTATGTCTGTCTGTACCCTGTAAGCACGGTAACTTTCGAAAGATTAATTAAATTGGATTGTGCTTTGGCACAATTTTTGAAGGCCTAAGAAGAAAGAATGAGTTCGTTGACCAGCTATTTTGGATAACAATTCAAAAAGTTAGAGAATTTTGAAATGATTGAGACCATTTTTTTGAAGATTCAAAACTTCTATGGACGGAAATTCATAGCACTCAAAAAGACGAACAATTTAACCGTATCACTTTTTTCGATAAAAAAAAAAATTACCAGAGTTATAGCATTTTCAAAATCAAAAAAATATTATCATGACTTTTTGAATTTTGTCGAAAAATCGAAAATTCAAATTGTGATAGTACACAAAATAATGAAAAATCAAAAATTCTATTTTGCGGCCAAGCTATGCAAGATACAAGAATATATGAGAAGACAAAAATTGTGCATCAAAAAAAGATCTACAAATTTGCTATGAATTACATTTTGATAGGACGCGTAGACAGAAGTTGTTAACCCAAAAAAGAGCTACAAATTTTAATTTTTAATTGTGAAAAATAGCATTAAAAATAAAAAAATTAATTTTTTTATAGGAATCACCGTTTTTATTTTAAGCACAGAAAATGCGATTTAAAAATAAAAAATTGATATGTATATGGCCACCCATCTCACAGTTGTGAGATGTGGCCATAGGTGTGATTTACCGCGGTAATACTGAGAGCCGCGGCCGGTGTCATTTTTAGATGGCAGTTGCTCCCAGTGGGATCCAGCGGTGGTTGTTTAACCTTTTTAAAAATTATATATATTATATGAATACAAAAATTTGATTTCAGTCATGCGTAATAATGTAGTAGACAATAATTATTTATGGCATTACACCTGAGCCATGCGAGATACGAAAAAAAGCTCACAAAAGAATGGTTGCTTTTAAGGAGATCTGCAAAATTGGTTATCACCCTTTTTTCATAAGAGGCCGTATTTAAATATAGTTTTCCATTAATAAAACAAACACTGTTTGACCAGAAATGGAATTTTCGATTTTTTGGTAGCATTTTCAGTAAGTTAAACCAAAACTGTTTCTTAAGAAATTAAGCGTTTTTCTTTGGACTTTAAAAAAGTGTGCGGGTATTTTAATGAGAATGTGTTCCTTAAGGCCCGTAGATTCCTAGGTAAATAAACATCCTTTTCAATCTTAAATAAAAACAAATTTAACAATCACTTAAAACGTAAAGATTTTGTCAATTTTATAAAATTTGCAAGTCAATTTCTTCTTTTTATTTAAGTCGAACACGATGTGCGAAAACCCAAAAAAGCCGCGCTTGAAGCGCGAGATACAACAACCGCGCGCCCTAGGCGCGCTCAAGCTTGCGAGCGAAGCGAGCCGCGCGCGATGAGAATGTGCCCACTTCACTCCGCATCAGACGGCCCCATCCAAGTATAACCGTTAGTCGTTACGAGTATAGTGCTGCTTGACTTCGGTAATCGAACGAGAAACCTTACACGATTCTATTTATCCACGCGAATAAAATAATATTTCACTAATACTAATATACAGGGTGCCCCAGACTCAAGTGTCCGGACTTATATAGCTGTATAAAAATAAAATAATAAATCGAAAATTCCTTTTCCAAAAATCATTTATTAAATATTTAAGCTGGGCCAATCAGGAACGCGGTATAAACAATCGTGCGTACGTGAGCGAGAGTCCAACGTAGTGTAGTGACTGCTGTTCTCCCCTCGCTAACCCCACCACGGCGCTCGCTTTAATACACTGCGTTAGATTTTGTCATTAGGACAACCGCGGGATTTCACCAGGAGCGGGTGCCATTCCAGAAAATGACACCCTCTCCCGGCGAAATCACGGTAACATTTGAGCTGTAACCGCGTCTCACGACCATGAGGTATGTTGTTACAGTTTGTGACCCAACAACGACCGTCTTCTGCATTTTCCTCCGCAAGTGTCTCGGCGTTTCGCTGACACGCAGGGATAATTTTCAGGCTATGAACCAGCGAAAGCTTGGCACCCCATAAGCACCGATGATCAGGACGACTAGCTTAACAGAATATTCTAGGTACAACCGTCGCAACTCCCTCATAAGGTCCTTTATACCTATTTTTCTTTTCATTCTCCTTGGCTGTGATGTTCTTGTCGACTGGTGCCGAAAATTCGACAACGAACATGGCGCGTTTCTCGAAGTCACGGAGGACTATGTCAGGCCTGGAGGGAACGACAGAAACAGTTTTTTCGAATATGTAGTTTCAGTATATTCGGCACTTCTCATTCTCGACAATTGACTCTATTTCCCTTGGATCGTTTGGCGGAGCGGCATCAAAGCTAATGCCATAAGAGTGACAGAGATGGTAATAAAGCACTCCGAGTGCCGCATGGTGTCTTTGGAAGTACGTCATTCTCGCGCGAGTTGGACAACCAATAGTATGTGTCCTAGGTATTCGGGTTATGCATGACACACTCTGCAGCTACCGTCGTCCACACTGTTTTAAAATTACTATTAGTTTTGGGGTAAAAGATTCAAAATTCAAAAAGGTCGAACAAATGCATATTTTTAATGAATCGTTTTCCGTATTTATTTGTTCTGACAAATTCTTAATTAGAAGTTTTTTTTTTTCAATTTTACTTTTTATTCATGTTAGTATTTATTTTAGTTTTTTTTACTATATTTAATCAACGAATGTAAGGTGGATGTGTTCCAGTTATTTTTTTTTTAATTAGGGTTTCTTAGCCCTGGGCAGAAACCCTTATAGTTTCGGTCGGATGTCCGTCCGTCGTACGACCCAATATCTACATAGGGACTAAAACTGACATAGGACCTAAAATTGACATGGGGCCCGAAAAGGCATGGGGCCCAAAATCGACATAGGGTCAAAAATCAAAATATGGCTCGAAATCGACATAGTGCCAAAGATAGACATAGGGCCCAAAATTGGCATAGGGACAAAAATGAAAATATGGCTCAAAATCGACATAGGGCCAAAAATAGACATAGGGACTAAAACTGACATAGGACCCAAAATTGGCCTTCAAAAGTGAGTACTCAAGACGGAGAATGTTGATGCTTTTTCCTCATCCCTGATATTGAAGTCGGGGCCAAGTATTTCAGCAGCCTTTTCCGCTTCTTTGTACAGATACAATCCGTTGCCCAGTCCTTCGTGTTTCCTGACCATTTGCAGAAGAGGGTCTCGTCCATTTGCGAATATATGCGCTGCACCCAGAATGATAATGTTGTGCAGACATTTGCAATTGAGCATTCTGCGACCACCTTGACGGCGTGAGATGTAAAGTCGCGGAATCGACGACTTAAGGTACAAGCTTTTGTTTATATGCACAACCTTTTGTGTCCCGATGTCGAGAGATCTGAACTCCTTCTTCGTCCACAGAACCACTCCAAATAAATAGAGCAGTACTTGGAGGGCAAGCATGTTCATTGCAGATACTTTGTTCCTCGCCGACAGTTTGGAAGACCAAATCTGTCGGATAGATAAGACCTTTATATCCGCATCGGACACGATTCTTTATACTAGATGTTACGTCCTGAATGTGGCTCTCTGGCACATCCCAGGTATGGGTAGGCCTCTTAGCGCCAACGTGTTGTATAGCGCTTCTGTCGACGAGCTCAGGGTCCTCGGAAATGCCAGCAAGTCGTCCTCGCTTCAAATGAATCTTGGCGAATTTTTTATCCTAAACTCTATTCAAATCTCATGAGGGTACTTTTAGGAAATCAGGTGTTATGAGGTCACTGCGCAGCTCCTTGAAGCTATTCATGTTCTCTGTGTCTTAATTCAGTGGATGCTGGACTTCATAATTTTCTCTCCAAAATGCCTCTACCTCGAACTTCGCTCTAGACTTCTCCCGGCATCAGATAGTACCCGTATTCCGCCAACAATCTACTGCCTGTTGGTCAGGAGCTTTGACTTGTTGAATGTGTGATAACTTAACTGTAGTTCGTGCGCGAACTGTCGGACCCTGACAGTAAACTCCCTACCACATGTTATGTTGTTAATCATACGTTGAATGCGGGACGCGTACTGTCATGCCCAGCCTACCTTTGTGCTGAGTTGATGCATGCGCTCTTTCGTCTTTCACTGTTTCGCAGCAGTTGATGCGAAAAGTCCAAGAGCTCTGGCTGTTTCTTGCACCACAGAGCATACAGTCGTGCCATGTAACCTCTTCGTTCAGTGGTTATACTGGTATAGTAGTACTCTAGCAGGTCGTGCATTAATCGATCCATTCACTTAAAACTATTGAGACGTTGCCGGTCCATCGTATTGTCTTAATCTTGATTAGCTCCCCCAACTCTAGGGTAGTCGGCATAGTTGCCCGATACATTGTCGGAAGCCCCGTGTGTTCGATTTTTTTAACCACATTTAAAACCGGGCCCGCAAGAGAGGCTGTGTTCAGTCAAGTAGGACAAACAGCTCGAGGGCTGCACTCTCAGCGTGTTAATTGCATCAGGTTGCGTCATGCGTTCAAACCCAACAGAAATGATTCATGCGGACCTGCCTGTTCATGTTTCGATTCTTTTGATTGAGCATCAAGGCCACTGCATACCATACTCGAAACCGTTCTTATATCGGGAGTTGATTGTGCCCAAGGATAGTCCTGATGGAATAATCCCCAAGCGGAGGCGCAAAAACCGTGCCGAAAACTGAATGTCACCTGGGTGAGGTGTCTTCTACGGTGACTCTGGGATACCGTGCTACCTCTCAAGAGTATGCAGCCTTATCCTTGCATTCGGGGCCTTTTTATAGCTGCACCTTCCTTTGCCCTAGCTGCACGTGGAAACAACAATGACGCCACCTAACCACCAAAAATTTGGAGATGCGGATCAAAATGATCGAACGCGCAGAGCACAATCGGACGTCAAACATTGCCGATCACCCCAGAGTTCGGGGTGCTGAAAATCATCATCCCTGTTCAGGGACGGTTAATGGCGCGTATGCACACTTTGTGGTGCCAGAAACACCCAGAGCTTCAGTACGTTTCACATCAGTCATTGCAAAATCAAGCTGCCTACCTCTCGAATACTGGATATGTATACGCAGAGTGCTTCCCCAACCGCTGTATGAACAAGCCGCAGATGAAGAGCAGGAAGCGACACTAAGTCCAACCGCGGAAAGTAAGCACTCCCAAAGAACTGATAGCGATTTTAGGACAAGGAGGAACAATAACATCCAGGTTCTTCCTAAGCCCCAAGATCTAACTGAAATGGATACTTCCTTCTGTGAGGATATCTCGGCGGAGTCCCGTGTTCATTGTGTGATTGAATACGTAACATCTGGTAGAACGTTCACGGAAAGGCTTCGAAAGTTCGCCCAAGAACTGAGGATCTACTATCACATACTGAACAAGTAAAAGCTGCTGACAATCAAGCAGTATATTGTTGACAAAATACGGGTATTATCTGATACAAGGAGAAAAATACAGAAGAGGGAGAGATGGGTCAGGGAAAATCAACAGTTTCTCGCTAACCCATTGCTCCTCTTCAGCGATCTTCCTGTTTTTGTTAAAAATCCACCCAAGCCCAACGACGTAGAGGCTTTTTGGAGAGAGGTGTACAAGATCCCGAAAACACTGGAGTTGAAAGAAGATACTAATAATATCATCAGCTTCAAGAAGTTTTGCGCCAACCTCATAACATCTGAGGAGGAATGTTCATCAATCACTGTCGAAGTGGTGAAAATAACACGAAGAACTTTTCCTCTGCAGGACCAGATTGTATCAAGAACTTCTGGTGGAAGAAGTTTACTTCTACACACCAACATCTGGCCTGCATCTTAACCTCATATTTAATGTCGGAAATGCCCATTCCACAGTGGCTGATGTGACAACGCACTATACTCCTACCGAAGAAAGGCAACTTGTCCAACCTAGAAAATTGCAGGCCAATAACTTGTTTGAACACGCTGTATAAGATCTTTACTGATATCCTAAACGTCAGGATTTTTCGAATAATTGAGAATGTAAATAGAGAGATGTACGAACAACGTGGCTCGAAAAAAGGTGTAGGAGGCTGTCGAGAAAACCTGCTAATTGACAGGTGCATCTGCAAAGACGCAACAGCCCACCCGCGTGCCCTGTCGATGGCCTGGATTGATTACCGGAAAGCTTTCGATTCAGCCTCTCATAGAATTATCATCTATCTATTGGAAAGCTTGAAGGTTCACACGCATCACACCTATGGCCACGTCTCACGACCGTGAGACGGGTGGCAACAGGATACTATAAAAATACGACGACAGGTCAGCGAAACCCTCGTGTATGTTGAGGACACGAAGCGACCAAAGGATGGCAGTTTTCTGCATCCATCTCGCAAATGCCTTGGCATGTTGTTGACATGCGGTTATGGCTTTGAGGTTACGAACCAGTGATACTTTCGCACTCGAGAGAGCACCGATCACAAGGACAATTATTTTAATTAAATATTTTGAGTACAGTTACTGCAGCTCCCTTTTAAGGTTTTGATACCTCTCCTCCTTTTCCTTCTCCTTGGCAGTGAAATTGTAGTTGGCCGGAGCCGAAAATTCGATCACAAATATAGTTTATTTCTCGAAGTCCTGGAGAACAATGTCAAGCCTCAAGTGTGCAATGGAGATTGCCATCCGAAAATCGTAGTTCCAGAAAATTTGGCATATGTCCCTCGGAGCGTTCAGCAGGGCAGGCTCGCGATCACCGTAAGAGCGACAAAGATGGTGATAAAGTACTCTTAGGGCCGCATTATGTCTGAAATGACATCGTCCTGGCATGCGAAAATAAAACCCTCTGTACCTAAATTAAGTCCTGATTATCGGGGAAAAGCAAAAGTTGGCTCCTTCGACAAGGGCTGATATTCTACAATTTAAAATTTTTAAATTAGATTACAATCCTATTTAACGTCCAATACTCAAGTTTATGCATAGCATTCCTAAAAATAAAAACAAGAATCCAACGACCAAATTTGGACAACCACCATAAAATGCTCCTATTGTAATTAAAAAAAAAAAATCCTTTTTCCTTGGACAAAAAATAAAAAAGAGGAAAGAAAAATAAGAAGACAACCAACCAATTCCCCTTCCTTCTTTTTCTTTATTTCTTTCGTCTCTTTTATTTTTATTATTATCAAATCACAACACAAAAACATTCATAATATTTACCAACGTTTCGGCGCTCATACAGCACCCTTATCAAGGTAATAAAAATTAGAGCAGGTAGGAACAGTGACGAACCAACCACTCAACAAGTTAGCTAAATTCAATTTAAGAATTTTAAATTAGATTAAAATCAAATTCAAAATCCTATTTAACGTTCAATACTCAAGTTAATATATAGAATTCTTATTTTTCTTTCCTCTTTTTTATTTTTTGTCCAAGGAAAAAGGAATTTTTTTTCAAAAAACAATAGGAGCATTTTATGGTGGTTGTCCAAATTTGGTCGTTGGATTCTTGTTTTTATTTTTAGGAATTCTATACATTGATATTCTACATTTCTGTGAAAGTTTCCATGCATTTTCTTGTCGAAGAGCTGTTGTCGACAATTTTTCAACCGCTGCTTTTTTTACTTGGGCGTTCAGAAGTGAGACATATGGATAAAGTAATGTACTTTCCTCACTTCTGATGTTAAAATTCAGGCCAAGTGTCTCGGCCGCCTGCTGCGCGGCTTTGTAAAGGAACTCTTCTTTGCCAATTATTTCGTGTTTCCTGACCACTTTTAGGAGAAAATCTCTCTCATTTGCCCCGATGTAAGCTGTACCCTGAACAATTGGGCTATCAAGACATTGGAGATTCAGAATTTCGCGCCCGCTTTGACGGTGCGGCGCACAGTGGGGCAAAAAAATGTCTGTACAAATTGATATTCAGAAGCGGTTTGTAAAACGATTTGAACGTTTTTTCAAAATTGAAGCTTACACAATTCGACATAAATCGGTCAGGGCCGATTGGAAAAGAGTGTTTTATTTTTGATTATTTAATAACGAAAATGAAAATTTTTTTGTTAGAAGAGTACCGGTTTCCGGAAATAAGTGAATGGAAATTTGTTCATCGGGATTGGCAGTGATTCGTGAATTTATTTGCACTTTTGAGCAATTTATAGACAAAAACCGTTTTTCGATTGAATTCATGAAATATAATTAATAAATTGTTATTTTATGAACAAATTTTATAAGCATTTATCCATAGAAGGTAGTTATGTTGAAATAAATCAAGTTTTTTCTATTGAATCGGCCAAAATTTATACGAAAATGTTCAACAATGTTCGTTGGTCAAAACAATTGTTTAAACAAAATTTTATCATCTTAGGCATTTTTTAAGAAAAAAATTGCGTTTCTTTAGGCTGATATCAGACTGTTATTTAGTAATGGCTCTGTGCTATCGGTAGATAACAATTGGTAATTATTTAAACAAAATTAAATAACAAATTCATTTTTTGGCAATTTTTAAAGGTAAAAACTTGGTTTTTTCAACGTAACCAAATGCTAATGACTAATTTTTAAACTTTTTTTTCTATAAAACTCGATAATGATCCACTATTTTTAATGTCAATAATAATTTCATAGATAATTCTTTGTCCTGTTATACATTTAAAACAAAAACTTCCTTTTTTTGTGGAATATAGAGACAATCACTTAGACATAACTCCTTGCTATCATTAGATAACAAACGATGATTTGTTAAATAAATGATTAGATTTTGTACTGCTGGACAAACACGTTATACACACTAAGTAATCTTATGTTCGTTTCATTTTCATAGATGGCAGTTTTTCTCAGTGGGACCCTGCGGCGGTTATTTAACCTTTTTGTAACAATATCACGATCATTATTGTAAAAAACATGCCAAGGCACTTGCGAGATAGATGCAGAGCTGCAGAGAGCTGTCCTTCTTAGGTGGGTCTGTGTCCTCAAGATACACAAGGGATTAACTGGCTCGTCCTTTTGATTCCCTCGTGCCCTGTGGCCTTCTAACTCCTGGTCGTGAGACGTGGTCATGGCGTCAAAATTACCGCTATTCTACCAGGAGCTAGTGTCATTTTCATATATGAAAGTCACTTCCAGGGGGAACCTTTGGAGTTGTACAATGGGGCGGACCCAAAAAACAAACTTTTGACTTTAGCCTCTTTGGCACTCTCGGGCAGCGGAGGGTGGACGGAGGGGTGCCCTATTGGAAGTCGCTTTTTTCATCAACCAATATCTTCATACTGTCGGTAAGTGTCGGACGTCTCGCTCAAAGGAGGTTCATGTCTTGGCCGCGTGGAGCGCTTGATCACTTGTTGAATTTATCATTTGGTACTTACTGATTCACCCAGTCTAAGTCAGAAAATCACTAGTTCACCAGTGATAATTGAAAATACTGATTCAATCAGCAACAATGTGACAATCTTAAACTGAACCAGTGACATCACTGGTTCAGTTTAAGAGAGTATATGTGGGCATTCGCATGAAAAGGGCCCAAATGGAGTTACGTATAGGGGCATAATTATAGTTGGATAAACTCTCAGCATTTTAGGCTCAAAATGAACCCTCTAACATAAGAGTGTCATAAGCACACATCTTATATTGTTTCTTCAAACATGAAATATACCTATTTCCGGCTACTATCTGGATATGAGTATAGTCCCAATTAATTAAATATAGGTTCCAGTATCATCTCCCACTCAAACCCAAAAATAAGGATTTTAACCTCAACTTAGAAAAACGCGAATATCTCCTAAACTAGAACCGGCCATAAGGGCCCCTTTCATGCGGACGCCCACATGTATTTAAGAATCTGGTTTTAGGTACTTGAAACTGTATACAAAATGGATCGCCTGGTCCATAGTGAGCTCTGCTGTTGTTACGTGAGGGATGTGGGATATACAAGTCCACTTTCTATTTAAGTGGACTATCACTCATATTTGAAGTGGCGAATGTCCTCCGTCTTAGAATAAGAGTGGACACTTTCACTCCAGTGCATTGAATTGATCACTCCTTCGGAATAGATATTGTGTCCACTGCAAACATAGAGACAACTGGATTCAGAGAGTAATTCAAAATATTACACTATTAAATTAGACTTCGAGACGAATAAAGGATTTAATGTATAGAATTCCTGAAAATAAAACAAGAATCCAACGACTAAATGTGAACAACCACCACAAAATGCTCCTATTGCAATTTCTAAAAAACAAAAAATTTTGTCTCTTTGGACAAAAAGAAAAAAAAGGAAACAAAAATGGGAAGGCAAACAACCAAATCCCATTCCTTCTCTTTTTTATTTCTTTCGTATTTTTTATTCTTATTATTATCAAATCACAATATGAAAGCATTTATAATATTCACCAACGTTTCGGTGTTTACACAGCACCCTTATCAAGGTAAGAAAAATTAGAACAGGTGGGAACAGCGACGAAAGAACGACGCTCTTTCCTCGATACCGGAGATCTAAGTGTGGGTCAAAAGGCAAATCCGATATAAACACATCAGAAATAAGAGAAAATCAAGATTCACGAAACCTTATTGTTAAATGTAATTAATGATACTAGAATAACTTTTGTTTAATTTATCCAAATCAGTTTTCAAATTAATAGATAACTTATTTTGTTTTTTAATATAAAGCATTTCCATGAATTCTCTCTTTCTCTCTTTCTCTCATTACTTTCACTATGTAAAATTTCAACATTATCCCAGTCAAACTCGTGGTCAGCATCAACAAACCCTTTTGTATGTCTGGCAAGAACACTCTTATAACAACGTCCCAAACGAACATCACTTTTGTGTTCCTCCATCCTAGTATTAGGAAATCTGCCAGTCTGTCCCACGTAAGTCATCTTACAGATCTTGCAAGTGATCTTGTAAACAACACCACCTTTTTCACATTTATCTGAAGGATCTTTGCAAAAAGTTATTATTGAATCCATTTTAAATAGTATACGGAAAATAGTATGAATCTTAAATTTTCTCATCATAAATTCAATAGTTTTCGAAATTTGACCAGAAAACGGGAGAGCAAAAGTATTAAAAGAACTATATTCTCTCAATTCCTTCTGATTATCCGTAGATGAAATGTTATTTTGTTTGTTTTTGATTTGTTGAATTCTAATTGTCATATGTTTCTCAATTAACTTTTGTGGGTAATGATTCAGAAAAAATATATTCCTAACAATATTCAAATTATTTTTGTGAAAAGAAACATGGAACAAACCTAGGGCTATGTCAACTAAGTTTTTGAATACTGCAATTTTGTTTTGAAAAGGATGAGCCAACAAAAATTAAAAATTCTACCTGAATATGTACTTTTTCTATACCATTTGGTAATAATATTACCATCCTGAGCTTTAATTACTTCTATGTGAAAAAAAACTGATTTTATTATTTTTCTCTATTTCATGGGTAAATTGAAGTTTTGGATGAAACCTGTTAAAAGCATCGATAACTGCCTGCAACTTTGCTAGAGGAATACATAATAAGGTGTCATCAACGTACCGAAAGGAAAAGGACAAATCAAAATCTAGCTTCTTGAAAGCAAAGACCTCCAAATCTTCCATAACTATTTCTGCTTAAATCGGTGAAATGACTGAACCCATGGGAGTACCAAACTTTTGCCTATAAAAAGATCCATTGAATTTAAAATGAGTTGATTTCATAATAAAAACTATCCTTTAATAAAATCTTTTTGAATTAATCGAGTACGTGTTTTTATATTGTCCCATCTATTTAAAATTGCCTGTTTAACTAATTCAAGGGGTATACTCGGAAACATTGCAACAACATCCAAAGGAATCATTACATGGTCATCAGGAACAGTTTTTTCTCAAATAATTTGTTTGAATTCCCAGCTATTTTTGATATTGTATTTTAAAGTTGTAGAGGAGACTTTAAGTATCAAATTAATCTTTTGTTCTAAAAATTTCGTGAGAGTGTTAATAGTTGAAATAACTATTCTCAAAGGATAGCTATCTTTATGAATCTTTCTCAAACCATAACCCATAACTGTGTCTTGGGCATTTATATCAGTCCATTTTATATCTTTTCCTAAAAGTCCATTCTTTCTCCAATTGTCTAGAATCTTGAAAGTGTCTCTTCTTAAATGTTTTAACGGATTTTCATTCAATAAATCAAAATTATCACGATTGGAAAGTAAATCCTCCATATCCCTAATATAATCTGATTTCTTCATACAAACTGTAATATTGCCTTTATCAGCATTCATGCAAATTACATCAGGGTTGTTTTTGAAAAAACCTTTCGTTATCATGAAACCTTCCGAAAGGACCCCGCACCAAATGTACAGAAAAAAGCCTTATGATAAAAAATTCTAAAAAAAATTTTTTCTTGTATTTTCGAACCTGCAAACTAAAAATTCGAAAGAAAAATGTCAGAAAGATGGACAGTTTTTAGACAAACACTTGTCCAAAGTTTCGATTTTTACATGTATTTTAATGGAAAAATGCTTATTTCAGCAAAATGTTTTTTTTCTCAAAAACGCTATGATAGATTTGACTAAAACTTTTATATTTTGACGATCAGGCGTACCGAATCAAAAGATTCATACCCACGAACTAGAAATATTAACGATTCTTTGGATATACAGCATGTTTTTGGGGGTGTTTTTGTACCCTAAACATCCAAGTAACATATGTAAATCATCATTTCTTAGTAACTAAAATAAATAGAGATTTTTATTTATCTTCTACGGCATGAAACGACTTTTCAATAAGTGGAGTAAGCGTACATAGCAAGAATATGTTTTGACTTAATTTTAGGGGATGTTTTACCATCCCTTAAACAATGAGTATGAAGTTCCTAACGCATTAATCAATAACGAAAAATAATTTTATTTTTAAATGCATGAAAGCTGATATTTTATGACAGAAAATAGTCGCGTACAACCCCAAAAACTTCTTAAAGCACTTTCAACCCCTCATCAGATATAAAACTCACCCAAGCTACCCCTAAATATTTTTAAAATTCAACAAAACCAACCTAATTCAAAAATCCGCCCAATTTTTGCTGATAATAATTTCAATTGATGCCAAAGGGGCACACATAAAGTCCCAACCCTTCAGCACATGTAGAACTCACCCCAGCCACCCCCGAATATTTTAAAAGTTCAATAAAGTCACCCTATTTCAAAAATACGCCAGGTTTTTCTGATAATGTTTTCAGTTGATGCCAAAGGGAGAAAAAAGTGTCTCAATTCTTCAGCACATATAGAACTCATCCCAGCAACCCCTAAATATTTTTAAAATTCAATACAATCACCCTAATTTCAAAGTACACCAAGACTGTTCTGAAAATGTTTTCAGTTGATGCCAAATGGGCAAAAAAAAGTTTCAAACCCTCAGCACGTATAGAACTCACCCCAGTCACCCCTAAATATTTTTCAAATGCAATACAATCACCCT
>CAKNYM010044452.1:0-34359 GCA_932195095.1 Andricus curvator | reverse complement strand
ACAGACAGACAGACAGACAGACTACAGACTACAGACAGACAGACACCTTCGTAAAAATCGTTTTTTCTGACTCAGGAGGTCTCAAAACGTGGAGATTTGATGAAAACCGACTTTGTCAAATTTTACATAAAACCAATACCTTCTCATTAGAATGAGAATGTAAAAAACACAATTTTCAATATTAAACAATTCGAAACTGAATTGTCACAATTTCAGAGTGATAAATTTAAACTTTGAATGTTACAATTATAATTTTTCTATTAATTTAGGAAAAATTCGAATATGTTGGAGGTTTTTGAATGTTTTCAACAACAAAAAATAAGGAGCTTCTCAAAAATTTTGAAAAATTTAACAAAAATTTGTTTAAAAGATTTCTGGGATATTAAAAAAGCTTTTTTTTCGAAAAAGAACATAACTTTAAGAGAATGTTTAAAAATATTTCCAAACATTTCAAAAGATTTACAAAATTGGAAAAAATATGGAAGCTTTTGAGGCAATTTTCTTTCGCAGCATTTTACAAAAAGTTTAGAAAAATGGGAATTATTTTAAAAGATACTTAAAAGTTCCGTCAAAATTTCAAAAATAATTTGAAGAGGTTTCAAATAATTTAAAAGAAAATTGATACTTTTGATGATTTCGAAATTAAATTCTGACTTTTTATTTTTTACATAATTTTAAAAGAAGGTATGAAAATATGGGACGATTAAAAAAATTCCGAAAGGGATGACTGAAAAATCCCGAAAAAGGAAATCTCCGACACTATTAAATTGCCGCATTGGTAAATTTTCGAATGATAAAATTCCCGAAATTATAAAATTTTCGAACAGTTTATAATATGACCGAACTGGAAAACTCCCGACAGAAAATATTCAAAACAAAAAATTCCCGAATTATGGAATTCACAAATTTAAACATGAAAAAATTGTTTTTCAATCAATATTATTTATTTATTAAAAATGCAATAATCAAATATTCTTATCCAATATATTTTCTTAATATTAAATTTAAAAAAATTATATTTTGAATTTAAAGGAACAATACAATTGTATAAAAATTGTATTTAAAAATAATTTAAAAAACACGTGCGCTTTGAAAGAAAAAAAATGCGCTCTCCAAATTTTCTTCAAACATAATAACATTTTTCAAACAAACTTTGCAGGATTCAATTCAACACCGATTTATATCAGAATTAATTTTTGTTTATTTCATTTTTTAAATTTAAAATTCAATTTTTGAGAACGTTTTTCGTATGCACATTTTCAAACACAATTTTTCATCCAGAAATACATACATTTTTTAATTATGTTTATGTAATATTGTTTGAATTTAAAATAACAATAACTGAAAAAAAATATTTCTGTATAAAAAATTTTGTTTCAAAATGTGCATTGTATTTTTTAAAAGTCACAAAAAACGTTCTCAAAAATCGAATGATTAATTTAAAAAAATTAAAATAAAAAGAAACTTCGAGATAAGTCAGTGCTGAATTAAAGCCTGCAAAGTTTGTTTTGTTCGAAGCGCACGTGTTTTTAATTTTATTTTTTATAACATTTTTATACAATGATAGTTATTTTAAATTTAAACAATAATTTTATAAAAATTAAACAAACAAAAAAATTCTATGAAAAAAATATTTGATTATTGTATTTTTAATAAATGAATAATATGTATTAAAAAACCATTTTCTTAATTGCTTAATTTCGGGAATTTTCTAGTGTGTATGTTTTATTATTCGGCAATATTCTAACTGAAGTTTTATTATTCGGGAATTTTCAAATTCGGTTATATTGTAAACTGTCCAGAATTTTATTATTCGGGAATTTTCAAATTGTGGATTTTCAGATTTCGGCAATCTTATAATTTCGGGAAGTTTATACTGTCGGGAATTTTATTATTCGGGATTTTTCAGTCGTGCCAAAAATATATCAAAACATTTTGAAAGATTTATAAAATTGTAAAAATGTTTTAATTGGGAATTTATTTTCAATTTGAATGGTTCTTGTCCGAGCTAGTTACCATCAGTGCGCTTCGAGGAGTATGATGAGAGTTGCTTACAGCGCTCCAAGTGGCTGTTGGCGAACTATATCGATGGGTGCTATCGGGGAGTAGTGGAGGGTAGAGGGGAACTGACAATTTTCGCCGGACGCGCCGTCTATATTTATCGCGGGTAACTAAGGACGCACAGTGGGGCGAAATGGAAAAACGATGTTCAAAATAATCTGTAGCTCGCAATTCTTCATCGATTTTCAACTTTTTTTTTTCAAAAAATTCAGCATTAAATTCTTAAGAAACATGTCGAGGCCGATTTTTTAATTTTTTTTTTTTTTATTTATATAGAACTGCAAATATCGAAAAAAATGTTGATTTTCAAATTTTTTTTGTTTAATTCTCTGTAAAATTTTTTTTTAGTAGCATCAGGCCTCAGGTTTGATGCGCAAGGGTCAGTGAAAGAAAATAATTTGTTGTTATGTCAAGTTATTTGTTATAAACAAATATTTGCAACAAATAGCCAGTATGATGGATTATGTTTTTGTGAAGTATATTTATGCATCGAAATCGCTCGTTCTGAGCAACGAAGTGACATTTGATCATGAAAATGTGATGTCCGATATCATTTGTTAACTTTAACAACAAATAATATAAACAAATGCATGATTTGAACAGTTTTAGGCAGAAACAAACCGTATTTTCTTCCGATTGTCCTCGAATCTCATTGCCAGTGATACACATTGATGTATTATTGTCACCTAAAATAATTTGTTTAATTTATCAACAATTATTATAAACAAATGCATGATCTGAACAGTTTTAGGCAGAAACAAACCGAATTTTCTCCCGATTGCCCTCAAATCTCATTGCCTGTGATACACATTGATGTATTTTTGTCATCTGAAATAATTTGTTGATATTATCAACAATTATTATAAACAAATGCATGATCTAAACAGTTTTAGGCAGAAACAAACCGAATTTTCTTTCGATTATCTTCGAATCTCATTGCCTGTGATGCAAATTGATATATTTTTGTCATCCGATATCATTTTTTAACTTTATCAACAAATAATATAAACAATTGCATGATTTGAATAGTTTTAGGCAGAAACGAACCGAATTTTCTTCCGATTGCCTTCAAATCTCATTGCCTGCGATGCTCATTGCTATTTTTTTGACTCAAAATGTCATTCAACATTTTTATGAACGAATCATTTGAACAAATTCCTATTATGGACATTTCATAATTCCAGTCCTCATTTCAAGAACGATTTATTCTAGAATCAAGAGCTCAAGAGCTTTAGGATGAAAATCACTATCTATATGTCTCCAGCTTCCTCTTAGATGTGACAAGTATGCATCAGATGAGATGAGTAATTTATGCAATAGATCAGTATTAGTTGCTAACCGACTGCACTTACGAGTATTGAATTCGCGGAATCGTTTAAAATCTTTATTACGGGCTTCTTGAGCTTCTTCAAATAAGAGGCCGATGGGAATGCTGAACGATTTGATTATCTCCGCTCCGTGCAAAAGAATTTTGTGAACAGATGATGGCATATAATACCATTTATACAATTTTACATACATTCGTGCAGTTTCGAGAGCATAGTTTTCGAATTTCTCTGAATCGATTTTTTTAACCACAAGAAAGAACCTGCAAAATTATGCTAAATCGCTCGATCAAGCGAACATCAACACCTGTGATCTTTGCTGTTGATTCAGGATCTTGAAAAAATTTTCGAGCAGTATTATTCCCATCATTTGATGTTCCTGCTCCAAGCTTGGGTATGTCGATAATTAAACCCATCTCTTTCCGAAATTCTAGCTGGATTCTTAATCTCGTGGTCTTCATTTGCGTTTTTTGCTCATGCAATTGTTTATATTATTTGTTGATAAAGTTAAAAAATGATATCGGATGACAAAAATATATCAATTTGCATCACAGGCAATGAGAATCGAAGATAATCGAAAGAAAATTCGGTTTGTTTCTGCCTAAAACTGTTTAGATCATGCATTTGTTTATAATGATTGTTGATAATATCAACAAATTATTTCAGATGACAAAAATACATCAATGTGTATCACAGGCAATGAGATTCGAGGGCAATCGGGAGAAAATTCGGTTTGTTTCTGCCTAAAACTGTTCAGATCATGCATTTGTTTATAATAATTGTTGATAAATTAAACAAATTATTTTAGGTGACAATAATACATCAATGTGTATCACTGGCAATGAGATTCGAGGACAATCGGAAGAAAATACGGTTTGTTTCTGCCTAAAACTGTTCAAATCATGCATTTGTTTATATTATTTGTTGTTAAAGTTAACAAATGATATCGGACATCACATTTTCATGATCACATGTCACCTCGTTGCTCAGAACGAGCGATTTCGATGCATAAATATACTTCACAAAAACATAATCCATCATACTGGCTATTTGTTGCAAATATTTGTTTATAACAAATAACTTGACATAACAACAAATTCTTTTCTTTCATTGACCCTTGCGCATCAAACCTGAGGCCTGATGCTACTAAAAAAAAATTTTACAGAGAATTAAACAAAAAAAATTTGGAAATCAACATTTTTTTCGATATTTGCAGTTCTATATAAATTAAAAAAAAAAAAAATTAAAAAATCGGCCTCGACATGTTTCTTAAGAATTTAATGCTGAATTTTTTGAAAAAAAAAAGTTGAAAATCGATGAAGAATTGCGAGCTACAGATTATTTTGAACATCGTTTTTCCATTTCGCCCCACTGTGGGACGCACCGCATCTACGTTTATAATATCTTTGGGTGAGGGCAGCACCTCGATATGGCAAAAAATGTGATGTCCATATATATATGGTTCCCCACTACACACCCCGTACCGCATCAACGTTTATAATATCTTTGTTACAGTTGTCAGCAATGGCAATGTCAGCGGTTTCCGAACGCCTACGAAAACTACTGCCAGTACTAGTGCTGCCAGTCAATTCTCGAACACAGCCTAGTATTGAGGCGACAATGCAGCGGGCAGCTTGATGCACGCTAGGGAAGCGAGACGGCAGGAGAAGGCTTAGAGTTCGGTTTAGTTTGGGAACCAGCTACGCGTGGCGCAAGTGCCACGTACCAGTGCTTTATATGCTTAATGTGTGCGAGTGGGGTCGTTGAAGAGAGTGTGCCGTGTACATGAGTCGAACTGTAAAAAATTTAGAAGCCTTATACCTGGACTGGTCTTTGCGAACTATATTCTGGCTATTCACTTTCTTCCAATATTTTCGTGAATGGAAATATCCACCGATACGTTTTTCATTTGAAACGTTGTATTTTAATATTTTAAGTTGAAAATGAAAAAAAAAGTTTTTTTTAACGACCCCATTAGAAATTTTTTGATTCGCCGAGACGAATAATTCTTTTCCTAGAATGATTAATTATAATAGTCATTATTATTACAATATGTGAGCATTTATTGAATATTATTTGCTTTGGAATTGTACACTCTAAGAAAAAGTCTATTAACAGTGAAATTACGTTCCTTTCAGAATGCATCCTTTGAAATTAAGCAGATTTCTTTTGTCCGTCAATAGAATCGTTTCACTGTTCAAAGACTTATCCGTTACATGCAAAACGAAAGTAGTTTTACTGATAAACGATTTCTTTTGACTTTGAAAAGAATTCCTTTAACTATTAAAGGATTTCATTTGTTGGCTAGCGGAGAAAGTGCGCCTGCGCATGAGTGAATTTTTTCACTGCACGATTTATTTATTAATTGATAAAGTGAGTGGAAAAACGAGCGAAATGATGTCGAAAATGGATTACTTCAAAAAATTAGGAATCCCAGATTGTGACGCAAAAACTTTGGAAGGTACGTGTACTGAAAGAACAATTTTTGATCCGCATAACCTCACTTTTCATTGATTTTTACGCTTTTGACAATCAAAGTATAAATTTTTCTTTATTGCTTTTGACAATCAAACGTTCGTAAGACGTTCTTTATGAAATGATTTTGTAAAGCGTCGATTTTATATCGATTTTTTATTTACATTCACCAAAGTTCGGCTTTTGTACATTTGTTGCACGTAATATCATGCAATAAATTTTCTTTTAACGTTCAAATTATTCTTTCTTTTGTCCGACAATAGATTTCACTTCAAGATCAAAGGAAATCCTTTCACACTTAAAGGATAGCATTTGAAACGACAATCCTTTAACTGTGAAAGTATTTCCTCTCATGCCAATTTTGAATGGAAAAACCTTTAATAGTGAAAGGAATCGTTTGACAGTCAATAGTCTGTTTTTAGAGTGTAACCATGACAAACACGTGAACTCATTAATAAATACACAAATAAAATGGTACAAATCACGTCTCTCGCATACAATATGTTCATAGAATTCTCACTTTGAGTAATAATTATTTTCTTAGAATTATAATAAAATGTATGGGCATTTTTTACATTATTAGTTTTTGTACTTCCCTAATAGCACGGAACGTTCCTGGAACGTTCCGCGGGCACCTTCGAAACGTTCCAGCGGAACGTTCCCGGAACGTGTAAAATGTCCGCCCCTTGGGAACGTTCCACTGGAACGTTCACGGAACGTTCCACTGGGACCTGAGGGGAACTTTCCATTATTGTTATTTTTAACAACAATTATCTCGTAAACCGTAAGAGATAGGTAAAAATGGATGTCATTTTAGAATTTTGAGTACCGCACATACTACCCCGTGCAGAAATCGCCATATATATTACCGATTACCGACTAGGGCCTGATCTGATGTGTACTATCTGGTCCCGATAGGAAGAATTCTGTGGCCCCGACTCGTACCAGACCGGGCTATGTACTTTGACGTCATATAACCGCTTCGCAGCGCCATCTCAAGCCATATGCGCTAGATGTAATATAACCACAAACATAACCTTAATTTTTGTTTTCCTTCGTGCTGTTGTGTTGCAAATGTGCTGGGAGTGTTAAACCGTATAATATATTCTTAACACATTAATAATAAATTCAAAAATTAAAAAGCTAACCGCGAGTTCGCAAACATCGTGCTATCAGCAAAATTCCGTTCGAGATAAATTCAATGCAACCGAAGAGGAAGTGCTGTCCCACATGAGCACCGTCTTCTGGAATGCAAAAGACTGGGACGGTAATCGGAAGCAAATGTCAAAGTAACAATTTTCAACTTCTAAGTTCCGTCATTAAAATTTTAAGAAAAAATTACATTTTATGTGTATCTTAAACGTTGTAAAATGGTCTGAAACACCTTAAAACCAAACCTTACACGAAAGTTTGAAAAAATCTGTTATTAAAAAATTGTCAAAGTTCACGATAAAATTTCTAAGTTCCGTCATTAAAATTTTAAATGTTCAGAAAAAATTACATTTTATGTCAATCTTAAACGTTGTAAAATGGTCTAAAACACCTTAAAACCAAACCTTGCACGAAAGTTTGAAAAAATTTGTTATTAAAAAATGGTCAAAGTTCACGATCTCATTTCTAAGTGCCGTCATTGAAAATTTTAAATGTTCATGAAAAATTACATTTCCTGTCATTGTAGAAAGTTGTAAAGTAGTCTAAAATGCGAAAAAACGAAATATAACACGAAGAAAAATTGTAATCGATTTAAATTATTTATTTAAAAATTATTTCATTGATATTCCTGTTAACAGTTCGTATATTTTACATTTACATAACGTCGTATAATAATAAATATTTAATTAGAAAAGGAGAGTTTAAAATTTGGTGTTTTAACTTTTTTGAGCTGTAGCTTATGAGGATGGCTTTTTCATCGGGTTTTCAACTCGTAGGTTTAGCGCAATGGTCAAGACTCTCGACTGCTAGGTGATAGATTTAGGTATAGATGTAGGTTCGATACCCCCTAGCGTTAGAAATTTTATTTGTAATATAATATTTAAAAATGTAATATATGTATTCACTCTACACAGGACCATTAATATTCAAAGTCAAAATACTCGCAATCAATTAATATTTATTTTTGAAATACCTTTTTTGTCATGTCGTTACTAGCCAGAATTGGCCGCCAAGTGCATACGATTGGCAGCCGATCTTCGGCAATATTTTTGCCGATACTGGGCTAGTGCTGGGCCGTATCTAACTTCGCACTTGGGGTGTGTTATAATTATTTTAAAGGATTTTAATTCCTAATAAAAAAGTCAATAATGTGGCTAGACTCGGGTAATTAATAGGGGCCAGACCGGGGGCAGATCGGGCGTTTGATCGGGCCCATAGACATGGCTCCACTGTGGCTACGTGTTTCATGATGAGTCTGGCCCTGACTCGATTTCCACATCTGGGCCCGATATGAACGAGTCTGGGCCCGGTCGGGGCCACGGCGAAATTTCTGCACGGGACGCTATAATATGATATGCGTATCATAAACTGACATCGATGTTGACCTATCACTTACGGTTTACGCGATATTTATTGATAATAATAACAATAACGTTAATTTATGTTTGGAACGTTCCGAAGCGGCGGACATTTTACACGTTCCGGGAACGTTCCGTGCTATTAGGGTTATACATTTTCTAATCGTATACTTATCTTTCGCCAACGGCGATACCACGCTGAAAACACCAGTTCTCGTAAGATCACTGAAGTTAAGCATTGTTGGGCGCGGTTAGTACTTGGATGGGTGACCGTTTAGGAATACTGCGTGCTGTTGGCCCGTCGTGGGTGTGGTGGGCCCACATTGGTAGTAAATATCCACCTAGAAACACTACCCGAATCGGGTAGTGAGGCAATGAACTTTCGAGTTCGAACTGCTAATCAATGTATGTATGTATGTATACTTATCTTTCTGCACTCGTGAAAAAATCTGAATAATATAAGTACAACTTCAAAAAAATATATATATACATATATAAATAAAAAACATTTTATCATTATCGCAGATACAGTTGAGCTCTCGAATACAATAACTCACCCGACTCTCGTACTATTTTACAAAGTACATATTTCAATCAATTTTTTATGAATCTATCTAAAATATTCTAGAAACTTTATTTGAACTATATAGAACAATTTTCTCGCTGAAAGTTGTTTCAAATCTGAAGTAGCCCCGATACTTTTTGTCTCCGAAAGTAGAAAAATGTGGTTACCTATCGGCCCTAATTTTCAATTGGATATTATTAAACAAATGGTCATTTTCAACTTTTTATTATTTTGCAGGCATTCGCCGAGTATACTGTGTATGTGTACTCAATTTCAAACAGTTTCAATAATATTTGTACGAGTTATGATGATTTATGTTTTAATCACTTATTAAAGATTAGGGAAAAAAATGTTTTTTCAGTTTTTAATTTTTATTCTCAGAACTAGTTTTAGGGTACAAGAATTGTAAATAGAATCTGCCTTGTTATTATACAGAAGTCTATATTTAAAAAATTAATTTTGTGAATTTGAATATTCCCATTTCTTGAGACCCGGGGGCCAAGGCGTTTTCGAGCGTCGGGCGAGTTATTGAATTTGAGAGCTCAAGTGCAGATATTTTTCCATTGAAACACTTTAAAAAAATCAAAATTATAATTCTGACACAATATTTAAAAATATTAAAAGTATAACAGTAACAAAATCTTATAATATTAAATAACGAACTAATTAACAAGAAATCCAGTTTTTACTCTCACTTCTCCAGTAAAATATGATATGCAATATTACTTGAGGGTTTCAACTTTTAAGATTATTTGTATAATTTGGACGTATTTATTCGACAAAATTGATATTAATTAACCTACACGATAGAACGAAGAATATTCTCCAACAGTAAGCAGGGCTCTTGCAATTCTTTCATTGTTTATGTATGGGAAGAAAATTAGACAGGGCATAAGGCCCCATTAGGGGATTTGCCGATTAATAATTATTGTAACATAATTAATTTCTTAACGTAATTTATACACGGCCCCTGAGTAGAAAAATAGATACTTTTACCAAAACAAAAAAAAATCATATTTCCTATACTATTACCAATGCGGTAACGAAAGTTTCAATTGTCATGTAAGAAAATGGTTGCTTTGTCCGAATTTTTTATTTAAAAAAAGTTTAGAACTGAAATGGGAGAGAATATTCTTATTTCTTAAGACTACAAGGTATAACGATCTGCTTTATAAATATTTAATGCTTTCCGTATCATTTATACGTGAAAAGTATTGAAAATAACGCACATTCCATTTTCACATTTTCAAAGTTGTGAAATTGTTACAGAGATTTATATTTTATATATATATATATATTTATATATATTTTAGAATCCAAAATTTACTATTACATAGTGGCAAGGAAGGTTTGAAGCACCATGCATATGGAAAGGCCAATTGCAGTGTATCAACATTACCACTAAAAACAATAACTTTCAGTCTAAAAAACTTTCGTCATGTTAGTCCAGGCATCTGGTAATTTTTCACAGCGTTAAGTATGTTAAGCGCGTTTTTTTGCTATAGCGTTTCATTGAGAAGTCTTGATTGGAATTTCAAATTTTACAAATATGACTACGGCGCGTCCCGAAAAGGTTTTTGAACAATTTTCCAAAAATCGTGTTTTTGTAGACTGCTTTCGTAAACTTGAGAAAATTCTGAAAAAGTTAAAAAAAAAGAACCTTCTTTCACTAATAGGCGCAATATCTTTGGCAGAGTTATAAGTCTCCAAAGAAACCCGATTTTTTTTCAAAAAATAGGCTAAAAACCCAATTCTGAAATTAATATCTATACTTTAGAACCTGTCAATTTTACGAAAAAATATTCCCCCTTTTGACGTATTCTTCAGAGCAAATCACTCGTGTTCAGTTTTTTCAAAATACTTTGTTTGTGGGTACATCTATGTTAATGATGACACGGAAAAAATGTTCATGTACGAAATTATGCAACTAATAAATTGTATGCATACACGGAAAAAATAAGTCTTGGAACATTTCCTAGATTAGTGCTGGACTTTTGGACGGGCCATGATTTTTATAAAGTCTCGTATACTTTCTATAAAGTGGTCGTAAATTTTCATGGAAAAATAAAGAAAAGTCATGGAAGTTTTCAAGCATAGTCAAGGAACAACAGTCTTGGAATTCTTATCAGACGGTTTACAAAGAAAATGTATACAGTCATGAAATGGCTATAAAAAACACTTTATATTTTCAAAGACTTGAAGTGAGTAAGTGTGTGATTCAGAAAGAAAGAACTCGAATACGAGTCAGGGAAACAGTCCATGACTATCTGCGAGAATTTGCAGAGGCGCGGTCAGTGGCGTTCAGTGACAAATTCACATTGGTATGAATGTAGTAGACAGTGGACGAAGATTCAGTGCTCCCAAACCTCGGAGATTGGTTACCATTGGCTTGCTTATTTAAAAAGATTTAATGTGCAAATAAATTGTTTACAACAAAAAGTAATTGTAAAACGCATAAATATATTAAGAATGATTTAAAATGATTATTTATGATAAAAAAGGTATGCCTTTCCTCGAATTTAAAATCGATCGTTTATTTTTACAACTGGTCGCATATTATTATTATTATACCATTAAGCCATTTCCCTTTCGGGGTAGGCGTGACTTGCTCGGTTGGAAAATAGTAGTGTGTATATGGGTATATAGGTATAAGGTAGGTAGGTATATAGGTATGAGGTAGATAGGTATATAAGTGTTAGGTATAGATATTTTAGATTGATCTGGAATTCTCGTGTTATTTATTTAAATTACACGTTTATTCCGCAACACTGCTCCGACCCAGGTTGCTGATCAATCTCTCTAGCGATCACCCCAAGTGAAGAGCCTCACAAAATTGGTATGTATGGTTCTCCACTTGGGCCCATTAGTATCCAAGGTCTTTGTTTCAGGCGTCATTCATTCTACTGTCACTCTGTTTACAAACTATTTGTCGCCACACTTTTCTGTCCTGGCATACTACCCTAGCTTCCTTCACGTCCATGCATTTTTTCATGCAAGCTCTTATGTTTCTATGGCTTCTTATGTCTCTACGGATTAATGTCTCATTTACAGATTCTAACCATTCTTTGGGCGGTCTACCTCTGGGAATTCTGCCATTTACTTTACCTTTATACACTTGTTTGGTCAGTCGTTCATCTTTCATTCTTTCAAGATGTCCGAACCATCTTAACTGATTTCTTTCCCATGTGTCAACTATTGTCTCTTTTGCACCACATTCTTTGAGGATGGTCTCGTTTCGGACTTTGTCCATCAGTGTTTTCCCGCATATTATGCGCAGAGGTTTCATGCCGATCGCGTTAATTTTACTCCTGTCCTTTTCTTGACAGGTCCATGTCTCGCTACCGTATAGTACAGTCGGTACGAATATAGAATTATGTATGGCCATTTTAGCTTTTTTTGATATGTTTTTATTTGTTAGGATGGACCCTGCTCTACCGATAACCTGCTTACCCTTATTTATGCGCCTATCTAACTCCCCATCTATTTTTCCGTCGCTAGTGAATAGACTACCTAGATATACGTACTTGTCAACTTGTTCTAATCTCTCATCATTTAGGACAATGTTGCATATTGTTTTCTCACTTTTTCCTTCAAACACCATGATTTTTGTTTTATTTACGTTAATTTTGAGGTCCATGTTTTTCATGCGTGTATTAAGTTTATTCAACATTCTTTGCAAGTCCTCGATTGATTCTGCCATAACAATCTTGTCATCTGCGAAAGCTAATCCACGTACCTTGACTGTTTGGAGATTTACACCTTCTTCGTCGAAGAGTGCAGTTCTTAGACACTTATCCATGAATATGATAAATAGCCACGAGGACATAACGCATCCTTGTTTCACGCCTTGCATAATATCGAACCAGTCACTCAGTTTCCCATTTACCCTTACACTCGCTTTACTACCTGTATATATTGTTTTTATTGCTTGTAGGAGCCCTCCATTTACTCCGTACTCTTTGAGGACTTCCCAAAGTTTATTTCTATTTACTTTGTCGAATGCTTTTTCTAGGTCAATAAATGCACAGAAAACTTTCTTTCCTACTCTCAAGCTTTTTATAAAGGATTTAAATCTCCAAGATTTAGATGAGGTGAAAAATTTTATTCCCTTGCTACCTTATTCTGCTAGATATCAAATTCCTTTAACAAAGTTGCACGATTGTTTCTTAAACGAACATTTACAGGCTTCAAAATTTTTAGTGGTATTAAGTATTCCTACGTCTTTCTCAATCTTCGCGATATTACTTATAATACACTTATTTTTATTCAATATAAATTATAATATGGCTATTATTACATTGGAAAAAACAGGATGTAAGCAGATTTTTATTTTCAAGTTCGTATTTCTGTACATAAAATATTTATAAAAATATAAGAATGTGTCTCATAATAGAATAAAATGTGTTTGTTTTTCATTAGGGTAGGGTGGGGCGAGATGAGCATAGTAGTCTTTTTCACGTCAGTATTTAAAATCTGTTAATTTATTGCTTGAAAGTAAGTCGTTATATATATTCTACAAACATTCTTAATTGTAATTTCGCCATGATAGAAGTAAATAAAAAAGTATATGCGGAATTAGAAACGAAAATGAAAAAGTAGTGCGCTTGGCTCATATCGCCCCACGCCTGGGGCGGGATGAGCCACTTAATTAAATGACTTATTATATATTATTTATAAGTAAGAGTACTGTTAAGTTAAAGTATTATGAAACAAAAACATATGTTACACATATTTTTCAAAAATTTTACGAAATATTTAAAGTATTTAACGTTAAAATGATGCAATCCTTAATTCTAACCTCTACCGTAACTAACTCTACAAACATTGAATAGAAAAACGATTTATATCTGCATATATTTTAATAATTGTATTACAGAAATTAATATAACCATTTTTCGACTTACCCGTGTACATTGTCTCAGTAAAAGTTAAATTCTACAGTAAGAAAACTCCCAAATACTAGACTGGTCTACTACATGACGCTGAATTTCATATATACTGATGTTTGAAGCCGTTTTTTGAAATATTTTTGCCGTATTTTTCAACCACAACCATATTTTTTCATTTTCATAGCATTTTACGAGTTTTCAAACAAAGTTACTTAAGAAATATACCAGAAAAACAGTGCTCTCTTCTGGTTGCCAGCAATTCATATTATTTTCTAATACAGACCTATAACAGTGCAGCTGTCAAACTTTTTCTGCGCATTTTTTTCAAGAAGATTAGTTTTTTATACGTTTGCACCATAATTAACACACTGTACAATCTGATACAATGAAACATTGCATCTTAACCTACTGACTGCTACACAAAAGGTTAGGTTAATGCACAGGAAGAGGTGGCTCATTCCACCCCAGAACAGTGGCTCATTCCGCCCCATATGACAGTTGCAAGTAAAATCAAAATTTCACCTATTTCTGTTTTACAATTATATAAAAATCTGTTGAAAACTTAAGGTTTAATAAATAAGCTATCTAAATAACCACTGGAAAAACATCTAATATGTGATTTTGTGTGATTCTTGGACTTTCTAAACAAATGCAAAATAGCAGAATACAAGTCTTGAAATTTTTACTTTAGTTTTTTCAAAATGTATTCAACATTAGGCCAAAAATTTGTTAAAAAGAAGTTTGATAACGTTCTTCCTGATATTAATACAAAGAAGAGTTACAAAAGAAATCATGGTCTGCGAGAAAATTGAGTGGCTCATCTTACCCCCTATGCTCATCTCGCCCCACCCTACCCTACAAAAACATTTGCATAAAAGCCAGCTTCACATTTATAATTTTAATAAATAATAAAAAGTAGTTTAGAAATTATTCGAGTCACCACTAATACTTCTTGAAACACTGAGAGGTCCCCGAGATATTACGAATCGAATATCTGGGTTATTTGTTTTAAAAAGATACACAACAATTTCCTTATTTATTTAACAAAATTTATTATTCTGATATAAAATCTAAAATAATTTTCGTGGATTTTTGTTAAAATTGCTATTTCTCATCAAAAATTTCATTGAAAATAACCATTTTTTAAATAACAATCTACAAAAAGTATTTTCGTATCTATCTCAATAATTCTTTCATCTTTTAAGAGTGTCAATGCAAGTAAGTTTTTGCCCAATTTAAAAATTTTGTTTATCAATAATTTATGGATATAATTTGATAAATACATCAGTTTTATTAAAATAAATTGTTTATAACGCTGCAACTTATAAACAGTGCATCTCACAAAAAGAGCACAGAGGAGAAAAAGTTTGATTTTTTGTTGACTTGTTATTAATTTCTTCAAGCTAGAATCAAATTCTTTAATTTAAAAAATAAAAATAACTCAATTTAATTTTTAAACAGAAATTTTATCATGTGCCGTAGTAATATGTAATTATTTATTTATACTACATATGAAATTGTCTGAAAAAAATGTCCATTACATGGATTGTATATTTTTTTCCATAGAATCGAACGGTGCAATTAGTTTTTCTGTTATATCTCACAAATTTGAAAAATTATTCAAACAATTTTAGTTTAAATGAAGAAAAAACATTTTTCTGCGTAAAATCATCCCTTGGTCAAAAAATAATTTTCCGTGAAAAATGATATTTTCCAATTATTTAAACAAAAATTGTTCAATTTATTAAGTAAAGGCAGTCTTGCAGCAAGTTGTCTAATTCGCAGCCCTCACTCAGATGGTTTTTACGCGGCCATGCAGTTTTCAGCTGTAGCATAACGCCAAGATTTTTTACAGTGTTTTCATTGCGAATGATTAGCCGAGTGGCATGAGCGGTTAGGAATGAGTTGCGTTAGTCTCGTGTCTCGAGTATAGGTAGTTCTAATCCCCGCAGCGTGCGTCCGATTTTTTAGAGCCTAAAAAGCGTGCGATTATTATGGGTAGTAACTGGGTGTGGTACATTATGTTTAAATAAACATATAAGTTAAAAATAATGATATTATAAATTTTAAAAAGAATTTTTTTTTTTTATTAGCATAAATGGCTAGCTTGACAGTCTAGGAACCCTTCCTTGACTGTCTTCGAGAATTTAATATTGGAGTGTTGAACAACTTACAAATTTGTCTGTGATATTTTGTTGATGGAGTCTAGGAGTGCTTCACTGACTACGCTGGACACAATCTAAGAAGACTTATATTTTTTCAAACACTATTTGCGTGATTTTCCAATACGATATTTTCCAATTTTCAAATGCTTTTAGACCTATCCTAAAGTCACAGACTCGGTCAATGAAAATTTCCAGCACTTTTTTTCCGTGTATATTAATAAATACTATTCATACAAATTTCTACAAACAAAAAGTTTTGAGTTATAACTGAGTAGTTACAAGTTTTTCTAATAAAAGTGATTGCAAAGTCGTACTAAAAAGATTAAAAACTAATATTATCGCGAAAAAAATGTTTAAAAATATGGTTACCATAAACTTAAAAGAATAATTGAATGAAAAACATTATACACGGAAAAAAGTGGATCGTTAAAAAAACTCTGTGAACCAGCAACTCTAACTATTTTAAATTAAACCGCAGCTTTTCGTCGGAGAATTTTGTTAAAATTACTATTTCGCACTCAGGTTATTTGAACTGACTTCTTAAAAGAGTAGGGTGAACAATTTCAAATAGTAGTAAGAGTGACTATTTCGTGTAGTATGCCTTACTCCTGTGAAGAGTAACTTTGCCGATTTCGCATTGTAACGCATATATGTATATGTATATATGCACTGCACGCATTCTATACGATTTATAAATAGATTAGCTCGAAACTTTCGACAACAAAAGTGATGTAAAATGTCGATCGATTTGAAAAGGAAAACATTATTTTATATATGATTACTGCACTTAATTTACGATTATTCTTACACAATTGCACGCACAGAGAGACTAACACATATGATCGCACGCTCAAACGCTTTGAAAAATCGCCCCCGCTGGGGAATCGAACCCTACCTAACTACCTAAAACCTGTCCTAAAACCTAAATCTAGCGCACGCATTAGTCTAGTGAGCTACGGAACCGCTTAGATTTTTCTGACAAACTCTCGGTCAAGCGGTTTCTCCGAGAAAAACGTGGCCAGCTAAGAAATGATAATAACTGTTTACTTAACAGTTTTTAATTAATCTCTTACTGTTGATTTCTAATATTTTGTAACGAGCTTGGGAAAAATATTTTGCTTAGAAGTATTAACTCACACAGTAAATACATTATTATTTTCACGCGATAAATCAGGGAAATTACGGTATTTCAGAGGTTTTTTTTAACTTATCCGAGATTATCCCCAAAAAAATCTTTCTAAATCACTCAATTTCCGAACTTTTAACTTCTATTGCGACGTTATTGGAAACTAATGCAAGACACATGGTCATCTTTTGTCCTAAAAAAAAAAAAGAAGGGATCAGTTCGTCTCAACTGTCTCAGGAAACCAGTCGTGTTTTTCGAGAATAAGGGAAGAAACCAAATATCAAATATAAAATTTAAAAATTTTCCACAAAGTATAACCTCAAGTGTAACCTGAAGTTGGACAGGGAATAGAAGAGAGCCTGGAGAAAATTTTTAAAGATAAGTTCTTTTTTTCTTAGATGAATTTGTATTAATTTTACTGAAACAAAATTTTTAAAGCTCAAAGCTTCAAATAATGATGAAATTTCTTGATAAAAATTTTAGACTATCGTGCCTCATGTAAGGTTTAGGGTGGGGGGGGGGGTAAACTCTAAAGATACTTCAAAGCGGTTGAAAACTCAAAAATTAAACTGATGATGTTTCACTTGACGCGCTGTTTTCAAAGATTCCTAAATGCATTTTAAGTTTCCCTTAAACTTGTGATATTTCAGTTCAATTGTTATAAGTATTTCAATATTTCAAGCAGGAGAAAATTTGACATATATGTTTATATATGGCTCTTTATCGAATTTGAAAGAATTAGGTATGCGAAGGAATTTCCAATTGATTTTAATGGTTTGAAAGAAATTCCAAATCTTTTCTTTCTTGAAAGTCCTGACATGTTGGGGTAGGGCTTCTTTTTGACAAATTACAGGAATTGATTTTATGGTTTTTTCCTGACTTTTTGTAATAATTTTCTGATCCCTTTTCAAAGAATTTCCACGCGATAAATCAGGGAAATTACGGTATTTCAGAGGTTTCTTTAACTTATCCGAGATTATCCCTAAAAAATCTTTCTAAATCACTCATTATTCCGAACTCTTAACTTCTATTGCGACGTTATTGGAAATTTTCTTCTTCTAAATATTAATTTCAGTGCTTTTGGGATTTTTAAGGATTTAAATCATAATATTGCAGTTCAATTATTATAACTATTTTAATATTTCAACCAGGAGCAAATTTCATCTATATCTATATATAACTCTTTTTCATATTGAAAAAAAAAAAAAAAAAAAAAAAGACTCATTGGCTCCTGTTTTAGAGGTAGGCCAGGATTCGGCTTTGGGCACATATTAACTCCTATCGAATACAACGCTGCTGAAGGTTGGTAACCTTCTCAGCATAAATCACCAACCAAATGAGACTCTCGGTTTTCTCTCTCTGTCCTCACCTGCCCCCCACACACACACACAGTAACAGAAGTATTGGTGGGACTGACGTTACAGATAGAATACCCACCGTACGACGAATAATCACTTAACTTGGACATGATTTCGGCTCGCAAAACAAATTTCGCGCATAAAGGTGATAGTTGGGTGTACAATCTAAACATGAATAATACAAACAATAAAGTAGCCTCGGAATGGACTGAAACTTGGATTGACGAAATGCATACACACGGTAAACGTAAAGGTCGAGTTTCAGGCGATGAATGGAGACTAGGTGTTTGGAATGCTAGAGGAGTGAATGATCTTAAAGTAAGAGAACTACGAGAAACTATGCATGCTAGGAAACTAGATATCTTATGTGTACCTGAGACGAAGAAAAAGGGTTGCGAAAGTAGAAACATAGAAAATGGGATATTGAAAGGCGGTTTTGAAATATGGTCAGGAGTAAGTAGTGAATCAAATCGTAGTCAAGGGGTCGGTTTAATTATGAATGAAAAAGCAAGACAGCATCTCAAAGATCATGATTTTGTATCTCCCAGATTGTTGTGGGCTAGAATGAAGGTAGGAATCAGAAGATTATTTATCATAGCGTGCTACGCCCCAGTTGACAGTGAACCGCGAGAAGTCAAAGACGCCTTCTGGGACACTTTAAATGACACAATAAGTACTTGCGATCAAGGTGAAAGAATAATTCTGCTAGGAGATATGAACGGATGGGTCGGCGTCCAACGCCAGGATGCAGATACAGAAAGGGTGCTAGGTAATTTTGGGGATCCAACAAGAAAAAATTATAACGGGGAAAAATTAGTTAGCTTATGCTTAGAAAAGGGCCTATTTATTACCAATACTTGGTTTAGACATAAAATGATCCACACGTACACTTGGTGTAAAGGAAATAACCGCAGTGTAATTGACTTCGTTATTGCGGATGAAAGACTAAGAGAACTAGTCAAAGATACAAGAGTCATGAGGGGTTCCGAATGCAATACTGATCATTACCTTTTAATCTCTAAAATAAACTTAGGCCGGGGATGGAAAAGAAAGAGAACAGAAAAAACGAAACAAACTCGAATAAAAATTGAAAATTTACAGAAACCGGAAGTGCAAATAGAGTTTCAAAATAAGTTAAGCGAACGCATAGATAGGGCAACTTGGGAAGCGCTTACGAGCAATAAAGATATAGAGGGCGCGTGGGCTTTATTACGGGATATCATTGTTAAAACTGCAATTGAAGTGTGTGGTACGGCAGTGGTAGGAAGAAAGTCTGGTGATGCGTGGTGGAATGATGAAATTCAAGCAGCCCAGAGTAGATGTATAGGGGGGTTTCTAATGCAAGATTCCTACCTTACCGGCATCGAGAAGATTCTAGCTGTAGTGGTTCGTGTCTGTGCTAAATTTTTCTAGAAAGTGGTTCGTGTCCGTGCTAAGCTTCTAGAAGATTCTGATGACGTCATCATGCATTCCTACCTTACCGACATTGATACAAGAGGGGTACCGGACCTGCTGTACCTACAGCTGACATCATAATAATAATATTGCGCAATTCTGAATTCATACAGCTTCAAGGTTATTTCTTATCTAAAGCATGCTACGTAAATACTTTCAAGGTTATATTTTGTATTGTCCTGGCAATTTCTACTGCGTAATATAGTTATTAAAATAAAAACAAGGATGATTCATCGCTTCCGGTGTACAGATGAAATTTGATACGCAGAGCTATGCATGGGATCATGTTTTGTCTATCAATTTGATTTATTGCTTCCTTACAGATATCATATTCAACTAAAAATTCCTGTCTTTATTCAGCGAGCAAATAATCAGTGAGAAACATTCTTAGGCAGTCTAGAACCTTCTATAACTCAAATTATACTGCGTAATTTCTGAAATAGCATTTTAGTAAACAAGTTCAAGGTTATTTTAAATGACACGTTACATTTTGCGTTGCAAAAATTATATCCCCATACGTGTCGTATATATATAATGTAGAATCTTCCAGAACTTTGTTGCATCATATGATGCAATATCTGTCAACATTGCGCAAGTCTCCAGAAAATTTGGTGGAGGGGGTAAGCGTCTATAAAAGGAGCTATTTCCTCTTGAGCTCCTCAGTAGCAAATAAACCTCCATGCGAACAATTTCAACTAAAGTGATAACAGACTTCGAATTTACAACATACTCATCTAGTGTTGTGTATTGAAGTGTTTGAATCATATACTGTTCAGTGAACATTTTGATAATATTAAAAAAAAAATGGATTTATTGGACTGCAAGAAGGTTGTGCAGATTTATGATGATGCTTATGACATTTTGCATGAAAATGCAACAGCTTCGGAGATCTTATACTGGAAGCATCAGTGCAACCAGGATATTCGAAGGCTCAATAAAATTTTGCGCCAGGGGAACCAAAATTTATCTTTGGGCGAAAAAAATAAACTACAAGCAACTATTGGCCTACTGACATCCAAGAATAGATTATTCACAAAGCTGCAGAAGAGTGGAACTGGTGTGAACGAGGGTTTGGACAGGAAACGAGACAGGATCAGATGGCAGGATCTGGAGTCTGCATTTAAGAGTCGAGTGAGAACAGGTTTGGTTGTAAATTTAACCCACAAAGATTTAGATACTTTTCTCGAAGATTCAAAAACAATGATAACTTGTAGATTAAAAAACGTTTTGAAAAGTTTCGTGGGGGGTTTAAAAACAAATGTTATCCTAGCTGCAAAATTCAGTGCTATAGAAGAGGGTAAAGAAATTGAAGCGATTACATTTTTTAATACTAAAAACGAACTTATTTTAGAATCAACTGAAATAAATGAATGGTTTGAAAGTAAAGTCAGAGAACAACTTTTGATTAAAGTAGAGGATTTCCAGCAAACAAAATCTGGATGGAAATTGAAAGAAATTATAAATTTAAATGTAAACATAAATAAGTATGCACCTTTTACAGTAGGCTCATCAACTTTTATGAGTTTACCTAAATTTATCAGGGACAAAAGAGCAGTCGTAAATATTGAGAACAATGACGAATTCTGTTTTCTCTGGTCAGTAATGGCCGCTCTTTGCCCTGCTGAAAGAGATTCTCATCGCACTAGTTCCTATCCACATTTTGATACACTCTTGAAACGTGATGGAATCAGTTTTCCTATCACTTTTGAAAATATCACAAAATTTGAAGAAATAAATGAACTGCGAATAAATGTTTATGGCATAGAACATGAGGAAAATAGGAAAAAAGATGAGATTGTCCCTCTGTATATAAGCAATGAGAGATCGAGATGCCCTACAATTCACTTGTTAATGCTTGAAAATACTGATTTTGATGACAGCGAAAATAATCCAGTGTATCACTTTGCGTGGATAAAAAATCTATCTCGACTCATAAAATCACAGTTTACAAATTCTAAGTGTCGCACATGGTTCTGTGATAGGTGCTTGTGCCACTTCAAATTTGAAAAATCTCTAATAAAACACAGAGCTGATTGTGAAAATTTAAATAACTGTAGAGTCATACTCCCAACAGAGAAGGAAGGTGGGAACATATTAAAATTTAAAAATCATAGATACAAGGAAAATGTACCATTTGCTGTATACGCAGACATTGAATGTTTGCTGGAACCAGTTACAAATTCTCAAATAGATCAAGCGGCGTATCAAAAGCATATCCCCACAAGTGTTGCATATTATACAAAGTGCAGTTTCGATGATTCAACTTCAGAACCTAAAGTTTATCGAGATAAAGACTGTATTCAATGGTTTATAAACGAATTAAAAGATTTAGCAATTAAAGTGAATTCCCGTTTTCAAAATCCAGTACCAATGGAAAAATTAACAACAAAGCAAAAACAAGATTTTCTAAATGCTAAAGTATGTCACATTTGCGAAAAAGAATTTAAGAAAGATGATGTGAAACATCGTGACCACTGTCACTTCACAGGTAAGTACCGTGGTCCAGCACACGGAAGCTGCAACATCAATTACAAAGACTCTCATGTAATTCCAGTAGTTTTCCATAATTTATCTGGCTACGACTCACACTTTTTTATCAAAGAGTTAGCCAAAAGGTTTGAGGGACATGTCTCTTTACTGCCAATCAATAAAGAAAAATATATCTCATTTACAAAAGATGTTCCAGATACTAAAGTCAAACTTAGATTTATCGATTCTTTCCGATTTATGCCAAGTAGTCTAGAGAAATTGGCCTCATATCTCAATGACAGTGAAAAAACAATTACGAGAAAATTTTGCAAAAATGACAGTGAATTCAATCTATTAACGAGAAAAGGTGTATTCCCATATGATTACATTGACAGCTGGCAAAAATTGGAAGAAGAGAGTCTACCTCCAAAAGAGGCATTCTATTCAAAATTAAACGATTGCCACATTTCCGATGAAGATTACCAACATGCGTGTAAAGTGTGGGAAACTTTTAATTTGCAAACTTTAGGGCAGTATTCAGATTTGTACCTCAAAACCGATGTACTGCTTTTAGCAGACATTTTCGAAAACTTTAGAAAAACTTGTTTTGCAACATATAAATTAGACCCTTTGCACTATTACACAGCACCGGGACTTTCTTTTGATGCAATGCTAAAATACACAGGAATTGAACTACATTTACTAACTGATGTAGAAATGTTACTATTAATTCAGAAAGCAATCAGAGGTGGTGTTTCACAATGCTCAAACAGGTTTGCAAAAGCAAACAATCGATTTATGGGAGAAGATTTTAATCCATTCGATCCCGAGTCATACATTTTTTACTTTGACATCAACAATCAGTATGGTAAAGCTATGAGTGAACATTTGCCATATCAAGATTTTGAATGGTTTGAAAATTTTGAGAATAATCCAAATTTTTTCAATGTGCCTGATGATTCACCTGAAGGTTATATTCTTGAAGTGGATCTAGAGTACCCAGAAGAGCTTCACGATTTTCACAAGGACCTTCCATTATGTCCAGAACACTTTGTGCCTCCTGGTTCAAAATGTAAGATTCCAAAGTTAGTGACCAATTTGCTACCAAAGAAAAATTATGTACTACATTACCGAAATCTAAAAATGTACTTGAAATTAGGCATGAAACTAACGAAAATTCATCGTGTGTTAAAATTCAAACAAAAGGCATGGCTAAAAGACTATATCGATTTAAATACAGAACATAGAAAAGGAGCGAACAACGAATTTAAAAAGAATTTCTATAAATTAATGAACAATTCCGTCTTTGGAAAGACTATGGAAAACGTCAGGAAGCACAAAGATGTTAGGCTTGTAACAAAATGGGAGGGGAGATTTGGTGCAAAAGCTCTAATTGCTAAACCAAATTTCCACAGTTGTACCATATTTGATGAGGATATGGTAATTATTGAAATGAATAAAACGAAAATTTTCTTCAATAAACCCATCTACATTGGATTCACGGTTCTTGATATCTCCAAAATTATCACATACGATTTTCATTATAACTATATTCTACCAAATTTTGGAAATTGTGCGAAATTACTATATACCGACACGGACAGTCTCATATATCATTTCACTGCTCCCAACTTTTACGACTACATTAAACGAGATATTCATAAATTTGACACGTCAGATTATCCTCCCGATAATGTTTACGGAATTCCTCTAAAAAATAAAAAAGTATTAGGTCTCATGAAGGATGAATGCAACGGCAAAATAATGACTGAATTTGTGGGCTTGAGATCGAAATTGTATGCATATAAGGTTTTGGGTGAAGATGAAAAAAAGAGGGCCAAGGGTATCAAAGGATCAACATTAAAAACCATAACATTCGACGATTATAAGCAGACTCTCATATCTTGTCAAAATCTGATTAAAACTCAACACCTAATCCGAAGCCGAAAACACGAGGTTCACTCAATCATCCAAGATAAGATTGCTCTCAGCTGGCATGACGATAAAAGAATGCTGCTCCCTGGTACCACCGACACTCTTCCATGGGGATATAAACATACAGTCTCTGAACCCATGGAAGTCGATGCATCTAATGTATAAAGTAATGAGTAATATGTAGTATTTGTATATATATGTAGTATTTGTATATACCTATGTACATTGTTACTGTACGCTACGGAAAATTGTATATATGTATAGAAATAAGCACGGTGATAAAACATGATAAGTGATGTGGATATATGAGTGAGAGAGATAGAGATATATCGATGAGAGATCTAAGTATATGTACTGTATATAGCCTTTGATGTAACAGATGTAGTCTACAGTGAATGGAATGAATCATCTTTATAATATGTATAAATTGTATATATGTGAATTAGAAGAAGAAGGAGTCGAAAAAAACTGTACAATTGTTTGTGAAATACAAGTTATTTCAAATAAAGAACAGAAAATTAATTGAATCTAAATTGGTGTTTTTTATTTAATGAAACCTGAAAAAAATCGTTCTCTCAAACTGCTGTAGCTATCGGATGCAACCTGATCCAGCAGACGTAATCTCTCAATGCCGAGGACGATGCCAGCGATGTTCACTGACCTAACCATTTGCTTATCTACTATTCGCACTTATTATTATAAGGACAAGGAACTCGGAAAAAACAACACACAAGTTTCTTTTCATTTTTTTTGCTTTTTTATTCATTTCCAAAAAAGCCAGTACATTTTACTTAAAAAATAAGTAGACTATAAATTAAATATGTAGACAAATATTTTCTTATCTCTACAAATTACAAACTAATCTAACAGAACTGTTCCAAAGACATCCAGTTTTTCAATAAAAGTACATTTTCAATTGCGCAATTAGAGTAATTTTCATACATATGATGAGTACATATAATATCATTAATTCGAAACATCTCACGCAATCCCTGCAGCGAGGGACATTCCAAATCAAGCATATCAACAATTTCACACGATATTTCCCCAAATTGTTGCAGCCAATTCTTTTTTTCTAATCCTTTCACATACATTTTTGTTGCATCTTTTAAAACGCTCTCGAGTATTACAGGTACTAGAGAATAGGGCAAATCACCAGAATTCCAAAGTATTCCATGATGTTTCCGCTCTGCCCAAATGTTTATAGACTTATATTTTGGCGGAACGTTGTTCCACTTGCAGGGTGGTTGAAAGAGAAAAGAATATGGCTTTTTGACTGTCTCATCATAGATTGGTAATATAGCCAATTCTTTCAAGACAAATTTATTGATTGGTAACTTGAAACCCTGCATATCCACAATGTACTGCATCTTGAATGCAACTAAACTATTTGTTCGTGCTTACAGCAGTTTTATACCAACTTTTTCACCACACCACTTATTGGCTTATACTCAACTATACGATCATGCAAAATTAAGCAATATGCTGACGTTTGAGCGGGAAAATTTTCACTAGTTTGAAATTCCAAACGAACGTCAACTGGACCGTATTTCAGTGACTCATTTTGTTTAGAACAGTCAATTACTACTAGAGGTGCATACTGTATAAATTCTCCCCTCGATAGCAATGGTTGCGGTTCTTTACCATAGTAATTAGCTTGAAAGTTTGTATACATTTCATAAAGAAGAGCGTACTGATTTCGATTAATATCAAGATTCAAATTACTATAAGGATAACACTGATCATTCAAAAGTAGTTTGACATTAGTCAGATTGCAATGATCAAAGTTGCTAGAACTTCTAGCAGTATTATTTTTTCTGTTTGTTTGAAATCCAAGTATGACAAATCTCGGTTTTTCCAATTGTGTTGAGGTTTTTACTGTCCAAACATGGTTTGAAGTAGTTGGAAGTAGCGGATATTCATACAGTTCCCAAGTTCGAAAACTTATTGGAATAGATGGATCTTTTTCAATATATTTTAGCAACTGAAATTTTCGTGAATCTGACAGTCTAACGCTAGGCAATAGCCACTCTATTTTATTAATTTCAATTTTATACTGCTCGATGGGAGCTGCTTGCAAGATGGCACTGGTATCACTTTTTGATCTTGTTAAAATCAGTTCATGCTTAGCATTGACAATGATTTTGTGATAATCTTCAGCAAAACCAAATATCATGTTGAGCGGTATGGCTACATCAAAGTAGCCAGTATCGATGGTTAATGATTTATTATTATCATTTATTTCAAGCCAACCAGTATTCTGTATGTAACGTGATTGCCCAGGATTTAGAGATATATAATTTTTCATGAGACTAGTGAGGCCGACATTTTTATTTCTATCAATTTCTATTGCATTGATTTCATATCTAGCTTCTTCAAACAAATGACAGATGGCATTAGAAACTAAAACTGTGCTTGTCACTGGTGCTCCATCAGTTCTTACAATTCTTCCATGTACATGAAGTGAGCTTTTGCTTGGCAGGAGACAGTGGTCCTGATTTTGAACAGCAATCCGAATTTCATCACTGTTGTTGAAGGTTGATGAGGCATAAGGCTGATGTGCATGAATTTCACAGTGTGCAATTGACTCATCAAAGATGATTGGTGCTTGAATATTTAAAATTTCCCCCTCCATGACAAATTATCAAACGTTGATAGACAAATTTACAGATGCAGGTGCAAAAAATCTTGAATCTCTTTATTCTCTTCTTCTTTTGGGCTTCAGACCTTGACTTTTTAGGAAGAGGACGCTTTGAGGTGTTAACCCTTTGACTGCTCTTTGTCGACTGATTAGCTTGGGACATTGTGCTGGTTTATTATAGCCAAAGCCAATCTTTTTGTTGAAAACGATACCCATTATTAGAGAGACTTGATGTGTAGTCTAATTGTTATAACTTCTCCACGAAAATTAACCAAATGTCCTTCTTGATCAACTATACGGAGCTGTATATGATCTATTGTCTGCACGGCGACTGGCAGGTAAATGACATGAGTTGGTACTTCCACTATCTTATATCCAGGTGGCACTACAGGAAAAAATTCATGAATAGTATGTACTTTCTGGCCATTAATGTATGCACCTGTAGTTATGCTGCACTCAATACTCAAAGAATTCACTTTTATGATTGATACTGGTTGATCAGATTCATGAACTTGTTTAGCTTCTAGTCTGCGCGGAGAGAAACCCAGCAAATGGCCGATAGAATCTTTAGGCTCAAAATTTATATCGTGACTGCAATAAATTTCACTTTTTAAAGTATTATTGTTTGGTTTAACGTGAATTTCAATGCCCTTTTTTACTAAAGCATTATGTAAATAGCGCTTGATGTCACTTATTTCATAACTTCCTGTAGGTATTTCAATTATCTCATTGCCCACGTAAAATTTATTTTGGCCAATGTCTACATTGGGTATCGAATTGAAAGTTAGAAATTCAACCAGTCCAAGTGCGTAATTTTTATAAGGAGACAACTCAATCGGTGGAAAATAGTGAGCTTCCAGGATTGGAGAAGTTCCCGACAATGTTAGTGTCAATGAATCATCCATGATGACAACTAGCGTTCAACTGACTTGAAATTGCAAATATCAGCACTTATATAGATTAACCGTACTTTTAGCATTTAATTGATTGCATAGAAATTGCAAACATAAATGTCCACACACGAACGTATCGTAATTTTGATATCTCTCGTGATTATACTTTATGCTACCAACACCGAAATACTTGAAGAGATCCGAAGGTGGCCGAAGATTACCGAAGCTATCGAAATACATTATTTTATCATCAATCTTTTTATAAGCACACCAATGTGTTCCTGGTCCTTTTTTATCATCAAGATTAACAATAGCACATTCATATTTACGCGGTCCACGCTTTGGTAATCCATTTCGCATAAAAACACCTCGAAAATACGGAATCTTCAAAGATTTTGCAAATTTGAGTAAATCTGCATCAGTTAAGGCTCGATGAGGTAGCTTCACTTTGAGTTTTTTGACTTGCATTTAAGTCCTGCTCCTTGTTTATATGGCTTTAGATGAAGCCCTAATCCTTGTCTATATGGCTTCAAGTACAGACCTTTTCCTAAAGAAATAGCTTCCATCGCTTCATTATGCCGTTTATTCTCTGAAAGTTGTTGTTTTGCCGAATTTGCATCATTCACAGCTTTAGCTATTCCTGCAGCACCACCAGCTAGCGCCCCGGCAGCACTGAGACCCGCAAAAACGGGTATGAGAAAGGGTAAAATTCCTCCTACTTTGGCCGGTACAGGTAGAATACGAGGTTTATTCACATTTCTTCTTCCACCAGCCTTCATGACAGCTGCGCGTGCGCCTCTGAGTGCAGATTTAATGGCAGTTTGCGCATTATTACTTGAAATCATGGACTTTTTAGCTGCAGCGACAATTTTTCTCAGTGTAGTGCTAGGTTTTTTATTCTTGAGACCCATCCCCAATTTTGACTTAATCTTCATTGCGTTTGTTATTTCCCAAGCAGCCGCCTTTTCACCTATGCCTGCGTCCTGAGCCAAGACACGTTTCCAAGCCTTCTCAGCTAGTACACTGTCAGCTGAGTTTCTGGCCTCTATATTTTCTCTATTTTGTGAGTAGGCTATATCGTGCTCTTTGCAAGCTTCGTCCAGTGGATTGATTCCTGGATCACCTCGTGCTAATCGTTTTGCTAGTTTAGTACCTGGTCCACAGTACTGATAACCAGGCAAGTGCAACTCAAATGGTAAATTGTTGATGATTCTGTTGAGCAAACCTCTCCCACGTCTTGCCTGCTTCACGGTTCGTTTACAACTGACTCGTTCGCCTCTGTGAACGATCATATCTATGCAAGGGATACTTTCAGACTGAAGGGCCAACCTATATAACCAGGATATTTATAGGCTTTCCAGTCAGTCTTTGTCAAGATGCAGTTTGAAGCACAACCTGTGAAACTACCTATCCAAAATTTTGATTCGCTTGTTCAAAACGAGAATAGGGAAAAACGACATGGGCATTTGCTGCCAAACAGTGTACGAGCAATATTTTGTGGACCTTCCAACTGTGGAAAGACAAATGCTTTGCTGGCTCTACTGATACATCCAAATGGACTCAGATTTGAAAATATTTACATCTACTCAAAATCCCTGAAACAACCAAAGTATGAATTTTTGGAAAAAATCCTTCAATCTGTAGATGACGTTGAGTATTATCCTTTCAATGAGCATGAAGAGGTTATAATGCCCAGTGAAGCGAAACCAAATTCAGTCATTGTATTGGATGACGTGGCTTGTGAGAAACAGGATAATATGAGAGCATTTTTTTCCATGGGTAGACACAAGGATGTCGACTGTTTTTATTTGAGCCAGACATATGCCCATATTCCTAAACATCTTGTACGCGATAATGTTAATTTACTTGTTGTATTCAAGCAGGATGACATGAATCTAAAGCATATTTATGACGATCATGTGAATACTGATATGAATTATTTGCAATTTAAGCATATGTATTTAGCTTGCTGGAATCAAGACAAGTATGGATTCGTTGTAATTGACAAGGATAGGAATCTTAACCAAGGTAGATATAGGAAAGGTTTTGATTGTTTTATAAATCTTGAAAAGTAATATATACATATGTTGTGATCAATATAGAAACAGTCGCACCTTAGACGTTGATGTATCAACATGTCTTCACGTGAAGAGAATTTTCAAAAGCAAAAAGATATTTTGCGTCAAATTGCTAGAGCTAGCGAATCAATTCGACGAAAGCATAGGTTAATAAAGTTGGGCAAAGAAACAGTTGAGCGCACATTAAGTGACACTTTTAAGCCCATTGTTAATCCACTAGAGAAAATTGTTGGTGGCCTCAAGAATATGAAAAAAATTGAGCCAATTAAAAAGAGAGAAAAAGAGGAAGCAAAGAGTAAAGTAGAAAAAAGTATTGATTATGATGATGATTTGTCATATAAATCAATTTATGATGAAGCAGACGAGACTGATGAAGCAGACGGGACTGAAGATTCCAGTAACTTGGAGCTGTCAGCTCGTAGTGAAGCGGAAAATGCCTCAGAAATACCTACATCTTCATGGATTGATGATGATGCAAACAAGTATCTCATATTGTTGGGTGAAAGCAGTAGAGAACTTGATAATGTGTATGGAGTCAGAAAATTAACGAGAGATAGATTAATGATTGGAGATTCTCCGATTAATTTCAGCCAGAACTATATTCATGTGGGTAATTTGAATTTTCCCAAAAGTAAAGGCTTGCTTGAACTTTTATTTAAAAAAGCTCCCGAAGAGCCCTCTATCACACCCAGTGATCTTGAAAATTATAAGCAAATTATCATTGCAACAAACGCGTATAAAAAGAATTATAAACCAGATGGCGAAATTCGTGACAATAAAACCATTAAATATAAAAATTTTATAAAGAAATTGATTCCCATAACCAAAAATACAGAGAGACGGAGTAAAAACAGGAAATCATTATCAGGTAAAGGTATGATCCCGCAACACATGATTGCTAGACAGGGCAGTCTGATGGACTACATTTACTGGGATGACCCGAATGAATTGGTAGATCGATTACGCTTACTGCTAGCATCTCAAGCAGCTGGAAATCCAAGTCACTCAAATGAAATTATATCAATTATTGAAGAGCTGCGAGAAGCTGGAATTATATATTAATGAGCGTTTTATCAAGATTTTCGCCATTTGCAAGATGAGCATCGATGTATTCGGACGTCATTCCAAGCGAGCAGAGAGTACAAGTCGTGGCCCACCTGGACTCGGCTTCAAAGTCACATCTGAAGGAGATTATGACATTAATAATAAAAGGCTGTGTAAAGTGGCTGATGCTCAAGAGCAGAATGATGCTGTTAATATGAATATGGTGCAAAATATGATACGGCGTGAACTTCAGACTATCTACGATGTTATAGCTTCCTTGCGAACTGAAGTAGTCAACAATAATATGATGATTGAAAGTTTGGAAAATTCCACAGATAAACATTTTAAAAATGGGAAAATTGATGTTGAATCAATTCAAAAACTGGTGTATCGGAATTCAGAGCTCATTAGTCAAGTAGACACTAGACTGAACGCACTCAAAAATGGACGTTGAGAAGCAGCAGTTGGTGAAGGAGCTGCACAAGCCAGCTAGAAGAAATTACCAACGTCGACATTTCGATATCCGTGGCATTGATGAGACCTGGCAAGCTGACCTGTTTGAAATGCAACCATATGAGAGAGTAAACAAAGGATTCAAGTACATCTTAACTGTAATTGACATATTTTCGAAATTTGCTTGGGCTGTTCCCGTTAAATCGAAGAAGGGCGAAGATGTAGCTGCAGCTATGGAATCTGTACTTGATAAAGGACGCGTACCAAAAAATTTACATGTTGATAGAGGTAAAGAATTTTACAACTCGCATTTTGAAAATCTTATGAAGCGATATAAGATAAATTTGTACTCAACATTTAGTAATTTAAAAGCATCAATTTGCGAGCGATTTAATCGTACCTTAAAAAATAAAATGTGGATGCAATTTACCTTGCAGGGTAATTATAAGTGGATAGATATTTTGAAAGATTTAATTTTGTCTTACAACGATGCTAAACATCAGACTATTAGAATGAAACCAAAAGATGTTGATAAGCAAAATGAGAAAAAATTGTTGTTTAATGTATACAAAAATTTCAATGTAAAACAAGCAGTCAGGAAAGCTATATTTAAAGTTGGAGATACAGTACGTATAAGTAAGTTTAAGCATGTTTTTGAGAAAGGCTACACACCGAATTGGACAACTGAAATATTCACCATAAGTCATGTTAAGAATACCGAGCCACTGACGTATATGCTTAAAGATTATCAAGATAAAGCTATTGCAGGTAGTTTTTATGAACAAGAACTTGGCAAAGTTGGACATCCAGACATTTATCTTGTGGAAAAAGTACTGCAAAAGCGGGGAAATAAGCTATTTGTAAAATGGCTAGGTTTCGACGACTCTCACAATAGTTGGATAGATAAGTCTAGTTTGTAAGTATCTTTGTATTAATATTAAGGTTTTTCTGAATAAAGTTTGATTATTCTCAAACATATATATCTTTTTACTTACACATCTACCTACCCTTAATCTAGTAAATGTAAAGGCGAATTTGGTTCAAATTATATATATTTATTCAGATTCTCATACTAATAAAATATATAAGAACCAAAAAAAAAAAAAAAAAAAAATTGATTAGCAGTTTGAACTCGAAAGTTCATTGCCTCACTACCCGATTCGGGTAGTGTTTCTAGGTGGATATTTACTACCAATGTGGGCCCACCACACCCATGACGGGCCAACAGCAACGCAGTATTTCCTGAACGGTCACCCATCCAAGTACTAACCGCGCCCAACAATGCTTAACTTCAGTGATCTTACGAGAACTGGTGTTTCCAGAGTGGTATCGCCGTTGGCAATAAAATACATAGAAATTTTAATGTATAAAGGTACCATTCACACATCTGAGTTCTGGTAATTTCTCAATCACTTCTTCACACACATTTTGATTGTAGAATGTAATCATTTCAAGAAAAATAATTTCAAATCGCATAAGATTAGTGAATATAAGTTTTTTCATTGCCTTATTCTTTAAACTTGTATAATTTTTTTGTATATAAGATTTTACACTTTGCATACAAGGTGATTTCACATTGCGCCAAACACCTTCAGCGATGGTTTCAATGATGACATCCTTTGTACGTTGAAACGGCATAAGACTCTGTTCTAGAAGATACCGGTCGATACAAAGACTGACTTCCCTGAGAACAGCAAACGTTGTTTCTCGTAGTACAAACGGATAATATTTTTCGGTTTCTTGATTCTGCTCCAAAGCCACTATATAATCTCCAAAAGATGTAGTCATGTGTATACGGAAATTTCCACAGTCGATGCATTGCAGCTTCTCTTGGCCATCAAAGAACAGTGAAATGAGGTTGAAGTAACTTTTGAATAATTTCCACTCTTCAAGATTCAAGGTTATACTTGCACGAGGATGACTGGCTAGCAGTTTCACTGATGAGACGAGCTTTCCGTCTTTTTTAAACTGAGCACCGATGATAATTTGCTTTGTGAATGATGAATTCAGATTGTATGTGGTGGAATGTAGCATTTGATTTCGAGGTGTATAAGACATGTTGATCTCACTGAAGGCTTTCAGGCACTGAGCGATAATTGAAAACTGCACACTTTATGTATTTTTCTTCAGAAATTCGATGGAATTGTAACATCCGCCCAAATACCGCATGCCTAGATCACCATCTTCACATGATTTTTTCATTCCCAACAGCAGATTTTCATCTTCATTAAGCAGATTGACCATCCTCGCTGGTAGAAAAACGGTAAATTTGTTCTCCACAGTGACTATGAACCGCACTCCAAACTGTGTTGTTGCTTTCTTGATGTTTGTGATTTCGTAGTTTTTATTGAGTTCTAAGTCCTTGAGCTTCTTGGTTGGTAGGAAATCGTTGTTGACAGCGATTTTGTTTAGTTTGGAGAAATCCATCTTCACTCTTTAATATTCACTGTATTAAATTTTCTCGTTAGATTTTGTAAATCTGTTCGCACTTGTATCGCTTGTTTTAGTTCTCGAATGTTCTTCAGAAATAAGTTTAAACGACTTTTCAGCTCTTGTCGCTTTTCTTCTTCACAATCTGACATCTGCCCACAAACTGATGAAAGAGAAGAGCTGGCCTCCTTTTATAGACGCTTACCCCCTCTATTAAATTTCCGAATACGTTGCACAATATTGCCCGATATTGCATCATATGATGCAACAAAGTTCTAGAACGTTCTACATTACAATCGATACGTTTGGGATATAATTTTTGCAACGCAAAATGTAATGAGTCATTGAAATAACCTTGAAATTGTTTACTAAAATGCTATTTTAAAGAAATTACGCAGTATAATTTGAGTTATAGAAGGTTCTAGATTGCCGAAGAATGATCTTAGTATAATTTGAAGTATTGCATCATATGACGCAATCTTTCCAG